>JAJEKV010000450.1:0-194168 GCA_021234155.1 Isoetes taiwanensis
GGGATTGGTTGCCGTCAATGGCAAAAATAGGAAGGGTCACATGCTACGTTTTGACAAGAAGAGAGCCCTGTCAATAGGAATCCGTTCCACCGGCTCTTGCATCGGCTGGAAGGATTCCCGTCAACAGGGATTCTAGAGATGGCAACAGGTGGAGTTTTTTTTTCTGACTTGGCAGCTATCCAAACCGTCCAAAAATATGAACGTTTCCAAACCCCGGGAAAACCATTTCGGTGATGCTGATTTCGGTGTTGGAGAGGGTGGTGCTGCACAGAAGATCTACAATCAAAATGCAGCAACGCTATAGACCAAATGATCGCCGAGGATTTCTGCCGGTTCGTCCGCCAATACCACCAGGTAGCATTCCATTTGCAATTCGTTCTCCAATTCTTTCACAAACTCCTTTGGTTTCTTCAAATAATTCACCCCGCAGTGAATCAAGAACTATAGGCATCCCTCGTCCACCTCCTGATTCTCCGTGGTTACCTGGTTGCCCTATATCTTTGCCTTCAGGTGGTGAAATAGAACCAGAAGAGTTTGAATGTGGAAATTTTGTTCCACATAACTATCAAGAACCTCATACTCCTCACACTCCCTCGCAATTCTCTGCTGCAACCTCTTTTGATTTTCACTTGAGTCACCAATTAATGGTGCTAGTAGTACAATCTTTGAAGATACTCCTATGCAAACCGGTGAAGATGTGCAATCCGAGCAGGAACCTACACAAAATCAAAACAAGAAAGGGAGATCCAAGAAAGAAGATTGGAATGAAGGTCAAGTGCTTGCATTAGTTGCAGCAAAGAGAAGAGAATGGGATGAAATCATGAATGGTGGTCCGCAAAAAAGAAGCCGGACCAAGAAAGAGCGTTGGCAAGCAATTGCATTCTATCTCAATGAACTTGGATACACACGTTCTTCTGCTGCTTGTATAAGCAAGTGGGACCATCTCTATGCTGATTACAAAAAAATAAGAGACTACAAGTATGTTTTCAGCCTGTGTTCTTTGCAAGATATGTACTAATTTTTTCATTTCTATGTAATTTGTAGGCCAACCAGTGGGAACGTTGATTATTGGTATGCCGATGCATCCGAAAGAAGAGAGAGGAAGCTTCCAATTCTTTTTCCTAGAAGAGTGTTCAATGAAATGGACTCATGGTTGGAAAGCAGCAGAGCTGTTGAGCCAGGTGATTTTATTGCCGATTTCTCTACATGCAACAAAATGGCAGGGCTACAAGGTATGTAGATTCTTTGAAATATATTGAAGGGTTTTTGAAGATACTTATATACATAATTAACATTTTTAATAAGAGGACAAAGATGAGCCTATAGGAATAGGCAAACCGGCAGCATCAGATAATCAGTCTGCCAAATTGGTTACTGAAACAACTACTGGGAAGAAAAGGCAAAGGCTTCCAAAAGGAACGGAAGGTTTGATGGAAAAAATGCAAAAAGGACAAGCTGAATTGTTTGAGAAGTTGCAGGAGACAACAAGAGAATCAACTTCCTCTATTTTACAAGCAAATGCAGAACGGTTCAGTCAGATTATTGAGGTTACCAAGCAAATTCAAAGTCACATGGGAGACATTGCTGGAAGCTTGAAGTATCTTTGCGAGAAAGAGTAGCCTGTTATAGTCATGCGACGGAAACAATTGTCTTTTCTTATTGCTTTGTTCTTCCTTGCATTTGTGAAAGATTATTTGCTCTTTAAGTTCTTTGTGTTTGAAATATTATTTTTTTTACCTGCGGTATGTAGCCAGCAAAGGTGTATCAGGACATGTTGAATCTGAAACATGTATCAGGATGATATCTTTTGGTTTTTGTATCAGGATATGTATCTTTTCTGTTCTCAAGTCGCCTATGTAATCCTCATAATTAAGAAAAAAAACGTGTGCTAGGAATGAGACTCACAATCTGCCCATATGCCATGTAAACCGTCTCTGCCCCTTTCCAATCCTATAAAATTCTTTTCATTTCTGAAGCCAATAGTTACATTTGTATAGGTGGACCAATGTACAATGCAGGGCCCGAACCTTATGGGAATTCACAGTAATTCTTGCAAACGACAAAATCATGTAGATTTTAGCTATGGCTATCGATTCAGCTTTGCTGGTCCAGCAATTCTTCAGGTATGTCTGCCGAACTGTATCTGTGAAGAATGCTAGTGTAAGTGGTTATAATAAGCTTGGCTGCACATTCCAATTGGAATGGGAAGCAGCAACACCTTATTCCTTTAGATAGAGCTGTAAACAAAGGACATTCTTTTGTCATCCAGAATGTAAAGGTTCTCTGTGAACATGGGCAATTAAAGGAGGCTCTGTGTGTTCTGCAGTGCCTCCAACAATGTAATACTAAAGAATATGTAAATGCTTGTGGATGCCTCTTGTTGGCTTACAGCAGAGAAAAATCCTCTTCAAGAGGGAAATATGTTCACTGTTTGCTCGTCAAATTTGCAATTACGCCAAATATATTCCTTAATAACACCATTATTAACCTGTATGCTAAATGTGGCATGATAAAGGATGCCCGCCATGTCTTTGAAACTACTATTGCTCGAAATGTTTTTAGATGGAGGTTTTTAGACGAAATGTCTTTGACGTTGCCCTACAGCAGTCTGCTACTGACCATTCCACAGGTGTAATGCATTCATATGAGTTGACGTTCAGGTGTCTTTATATTTAACTTGTGCCCCTGGAGGCAAATCTAGGACCAGTATTAATCTGCTTTTGGAAAATGTTAGCTAATTGCACAATTGTGGTGCTCACTGCTATGACCAATATCCTTAACGTGATAGACTCTGTCTCTGGAGGACTCTAGTAAACCAGTTCTATCATCTGATTTAATATTTGCGCTCCAGACATTATTGATATGGATTTAATCACAACCGGAGTTTCTGCAAGCGAGAGGACAAGAAGAGAGAACTTTGTAGAACTTTCTATGCTTTGTAGTCTACTCAGTTCATGCAAATATCCTTTTGTTATTTGCCATGTTCACAAGCATCGGTGTTGAGCCATTGATTTGTCCTATGATTTTTTCAAACTTACCGAGATATGCAAATCCAAAATCAACGTCCAACTAGACAACCACGTTCCAAAACAATTACCAGGTATCAATTGCGCAATGATGTTCTTGGGACAGTGGGAAAACCATATTCATCTGCGGCCTGCTACTCCAACATCTTCAGTCAACAACTTACTAAAATTTAAGAACACCCCAATTACAATTTAAACTGTAAGACCTGAGGATTGGCTTGAGGGGTCTGTGCTGCTGCTGCAAGTCCAGCTGGGGCAGGTTCCCTTTGACTACACAGTTCATGTAAATACAAAGAAGAATAAGAAACCTTTTTTTCAAACAAATACAAACTTACCTGTGAATGAGTATATACAAATAATTGCTTTGTGCTGCGTCTAACTTTTGACATGCATAAGAATTCTAAATAATGGAATACAACTGCAAAAATGTATTATTTATTTAAACTGCCACATTCAAAATGACAGTCACATAACAGCAATAAAAAGTTTATTAAACCAATGATAGAACCAATGATACAACCAGTTATGTTGAAACAGACTCATACATGCAAACTCAATACATAGTCCATGATAGTATCTCGAAAGGCATAACCATCTTTATTATAACTTCTAGATCGCTGTCGGCAATACCCTGGACCATGAGAATACTTAGCTGCATCAAAGTCTTCATAAAACCTATCTCCTCTATCCACTATGATGTTGTGTAAAATACAACATGCAACGATCGTGTTACTCAATTTCTGAGGAGACCCTCGATAGATGCGTCTAGTGAGAAGTCTCCATTGCCGTTTAAGTATTCCAAAGGACCGTTCAACAACAATCCTAGTTGATGAATGCATGAAATTATAATCTTCAAAACGCTTACCAGCAAAATTCTTGGGAAATGGTACTAATAAACCTGGAACACAATCATAACCACCATCTGCAATCAAGTACTCAGGAATGTCACCAAAGGGCGTGTTGAAGAGAGGACCATTCAACCTGCTGCCGCTACGCACTAATTGCATGAATCCTGAATTTGACCATACTCTCCTGTCACTAACACATCCAGGAAATCCAACAAAAATGTCCAGAAACCTACTCTTCATGTCCACAATTGCTTGCATTGTCATGGAGTATGCTCCTTTCCAATCATAATAATCTGCGGGATTGCCATTGCTAGGTAATTCGCACGGTATGTGTGTACAATCTAATGCGCCAACACAATTAGGGAAGCCATGGCACCTTCTAAAGCCAGCTTTAACTTCTTCTAAGTCACTACCTTCAGGCCATGATATAAAACTGTGAGCGTTCTTAATAAGACTAACAATGAAGTTATCAAATATTTTGATGCATGTAGGCTTGCAATTCCAAAAGTTTCTGAGATTCCATTCCAAGAATCACCACTAGCCAATTTGCGAAGAGCCAACGCTACCTGTTTCTCAACTGATATGTATCTTCCCTTGATTGTATTCAAACCTGGAGGTGGATGCTTCTGCAAGTCCTCTTCAACGAAGCTGCAAACATATTCAAAAGTTGGAACAGACAACCTGAAAAACTCTTTCCACCTCAATGGATCATTCTGCATAATATCGCGACCAAACATGTTCCACCAATGTAGTGATCTAGGTTTGATGTAATAAGGGCCTATCTCCCTCCCTTTTAATTCTTGAAAAGATAATTCTCTGTCTATGAAAAGCAGAATTGCAGTACTCACATTTGTCACTTCCCAATAACGATGACAAGAAGGCCTTCTCAAGCGAATTCTCCAAAGGTGACATGATTTCTTCACTGTCTGTAAATTGCATTGAAGCTATTTGTAAAAGAAGATTAACTATAGTACCAAAAACCTGTGACAGCACTGTTCCAATCACCAGCAAGCGTTGCCTTTGTGGATTCATAGTTCCTGATGAAGCCAGGAATACCTCTGCCCGATCACATCAGTTGGAACACAGCAGATTGCCTTGCCCGATCACATCTACCGGATGCGGATGACAGAGGAAAAAAAAAAGTGCGCCCAACTCTGGCGCCAATTTGGCTTGCGTGGACATGACGTGGACGGTTGCCGTCGACAGGAACATGTGACCTGCGCAAAAAATTAGGGTTAATGTCAACAGGGAAAAAACCCTGTCGACGGGAACATGTGACCGGACCCTAAGGTGTGGGTTAAACACAACAAAGCCGACCCAACTTTCCCTGGAAACCTCCCTCATTTTCCGGGAAACCTCCCACCTTTCCCTGGAAACCTCCCCAACTTTCCAGGCAAACTATTTTGGAAAATAGGGGAGGTTGGAAACCTCCCCAACTTTTCTGGAAAACCAGGGGAAGTTTCCATATACGAAAACAGGGGAGGTTTCCATGGAAAATTGGGGAGGTTTCCCATAAAAATTAGTAATAAAAGCCCTCCATGATCTGCCTTGATCCATGTGCTTCTTTAATAGCTACCTCGGTGGTTGTGTAAACATGCCCTTATTAAATTACACCCGCCTTTATTAATTACGACCCTTTATTTTTTTTAAATATTTTAATGAAAACCTCCCCAATTTTCCCAGGAAACTAGGGGAGGTTTCCGTAGAATGTTTATAATCAACCTTGATTTTCCTATGGTTGAATGAAGCCCCATAGATTCAACAAGGTCGACGTTCTAAGTTGCTCTCTTTATTATTTTGAAGTCAACAGATATAACGTGCATCCTTTCCTTGGGATCTATACAAATCAAAACCTGTAAGCTGTGGAGTTGTACATGATGTTGTAAGCTTAAATAGTACATTTTAGAAAAAGTGCCCTTGAAGAGGTTAATCACCTTGCTTCTATGGACATTGGAGCTATAGTGATCTCTTACCATTCTTGAATTCATATAGTAGGTGCATACCTACATATTTGCAGCAATGCTCTATAATAGATAAACAATCATAGTTAAAGATTGAACATAAGAAATCCTCTGAAGCAATCCATAAGGAAGATACATGCTAGATTTACAACCTCTAATAGAAGATAGAGGAAGCCCTATAGAATATATAGAGTGAAGATTAGTCAACTAAGATCATTACTGCTGCTTTGAGAATTTGCTACAAAAATATCCCTACTTCAAATTGCTTTGAAATGCATTCCATAATCAACAAAAAAATAGACCAAAGATGTAAACTTCTTTCACTTGTTTTGTCCCCCATAACAATGTAACTTCTACATAAAATTTGAGAATATAACATTGGCATTCCAAAGACGGTGCATTCCTCTATAGACAAGAGTGAATTCCATCAAAGCTGCAACGTGGTATGTATTTAGCCACAATTCTGAAGTCTAATCTTAGGGTGATCTCGTTTCATCACCAAAATGAGTTTGCTTGTGAAGATATGGTGGTCTCTCTGACAAATAGCCCTGAATAACAGTGGGAAACTTCAAACTACTATCTTTACATATGGATGCTTTTCCCAAAAGGAGGACAACCAAGCGGTAAGGGTCCTTTTGCTCTGTCACAAAATGGTGGATCCAAGAATCAAGAGCATCCAGGTCCTTGGTGGAATTGCATCTTTCAACTTTTGCAACATTAGTATAAAACCTTGACATGCCAACTTCATCTTTCTGCGGTGAAGCATAGCGAAAGCTGAGATGTGATTATACGGTTGGCAAGAAGTTGACATACTATCATTTAGAGAAAGCAAAGTTACAAAGCCACGTTCGGGTTCTCAAAAGTCAATATCATAATCCTTGTCTTGTTCATTTTCTAAAATCTCCTCTTCATCATCTGCGCAGCAATAGGGTCAATGCAATCTTTGAAACTTTTCAAATGCCATATTTTTTATAGACAATGGATCTCCGGACATCTCATCGACCGACATTGGAGCGTAAAGCCATGCACCTGCACTAAATATAAGTGGAGAGCTACAAATCGGACTCCTCGAACGACTGGCAAGCACTTTCAACATTTAGAACCCTAATTTTGCAACTCCTAGGGTTTTATCTTTGCCTTCTTGGTTGTCTTGTATTCCCAATTCATTGTCTCATTTAACCGCATCGTGCACGCGTTTTGATATGGTTCTTCCACTTTATAACTCGTGTATAAGTGCTCGAAGTCTTACCTTGATGTTGCAAATCCTCAATAGATCCAGAGTTATTTAGGTTGATCTCAGAGCCGGATTTACGCCTTTTGTGCCACTCTTTTTGAACTCAACAAAGAACACGCTTTCAGCCGACCACAGGAGGAAAATCCCATAAACTTGTAACCTGGCTAAGGCAGATTTTAAAAGAAGCTATAAAAAGAGATTAGAAAACGAGAACTTACATTTTGAAGGGAGTGCGTAAATCGTCAGGTCTTTGCAAAGGGTCATATGTTATCATCATTAGTCCTGTTGTTTCAATACGTTGCAATAATGCCCGGACCTTAGATGTAGAAACAATCTCAAATAAAGCTACCATAAAACTTGTCAAGATACAAAACGTAAAAATATGAACAAAAAAAAAGAGGCATTCGGATCGCCCAAGTCCTGACCCATGCCCAAAGCCCCGACAACACAGCTGTTATAAATAATCCCACCATAGCCCCGCCATACTTTGGATTTGAATGTGTCGTCCATTTGTCGAACAGAATCGTTACCTTCTCGCCCCAATAAAAGCTCATCTGCATCTCCATCGTCTGCGTACCCATGTAGGATCCTTTTTCTGAATTCACTGGTTCATGGGAATTTCTTGGCTTGCAAAAACCTGAACTTGGGAGCTTTTCTACAAAGGGCAGGAACATTTCAATGCCCCTTTCAATAGCTTCTATCTCAACGGCAGACACAAGACAAAATTTTCGGATTGAAATCAGAAGCGGTGTGATCTAAAACAGAAAAAATCGACCAGCCAAAGTATGAATCTGAAGAAAAAACTTACTTTTGAAGGGATAGACGCCTTTGACGATGAGGCTGGGCATATAAAAATGCAAGGCGCATTCTGCAAGATTGTAGTCCAAAGAGCAAAACATGCAAAACTCCAAAAATCGATTTGCTTACTCCAGTTTTCAGTCCTCAAAATAAAAAATACGCTTTGCATCAAGAGCAGCTTACATAAAATGAACTTTGAAAAGCTCCAAATAGAAATTCCTGTACGAAATCTGAAAGGGGCAATCTAATTTTGCCGTCCATATTAAATTAAGGAGGGGATCTCTCCGCTCAAAAAATTCTGATTCACCCAAGCTTCCATGGAAAGTTGGGGAGGTTTCCATATGGGAAAATTGGGGACGTTTCCATTCTTGGGAGGCAAACCAAATTCGGTCGTAGATAATTTGATCGCAACAAAGCACTAATATTTTAACGGCTTAAAATTCTTAAGCTAGAAGCGTTTATCTACATAGCCAAACGTGACGATGGGAATGAAAATAAAAGCTGTTTATAAACTTGGAGTTTAGAGATAAATAAATGAATAGATCATGATATAGCATATTAAATCAGATATAGCAATACACAAGCATGCGGCTGCCTTAGGGGACAAATTCTTGTAATGAGATAATCCTAAGAAAAATGCTTGATAATATTGTTGAGGAATCCAAGTGTAGTATATGTCATGGGTATCAGGCTTGCCATTCTTGTATTCCAGCTAGCAATCCTAACACTCTAGAATGGAAATGGGGTGACATCTTGCATCTAATCTGCTATATCAAGTAGCTACATTTTTTTTTTCTGAGATCCGTTCATACCCATGTGGAATGGCCTTTATTCTGGCATGCACAGCAGGTCCAGGGTTTCCCATTTCATCACTGTTATGCATGCCAGGAGTAACATTCTAGTAGTGCATATGAGAGGTCACCCTATGAGGGCAACTACATTAAGAATAGTTTGTAATACAAGGAATTTTGCAAGAATTTTGTTTATGTTACCGTAACATCTTACGACCATGAATGTGTCTGAACGTTTAAAGATGGAAATAGCACCCTAACATTTTGAACTTAGTACCGCCAATGATAGCCGTGGCATCCTCGCCGTGATCATGTTATTAGATAAGCTGACATTAGTCCCTCGTTTTGGTCCAAAAATTATTTACATTCACAAAACTTCCCGTTCCCCATGCTCAATCTCATCATCATTTTCATTTCGCCTCTTTCTCTTTTTCGAAGAATCGTGATCCTTCATTTGCTGCAGATTTAAAGAACATGAGAACAAGGTTAATGGACCAGAAGATTTAAACAGCTTACATGTTTTGCAATGTTTTGTGCTTCTGTAACACGTTCCTTTAAAAGGAATACCTCCTCCTCTGGTAGATCAATCTTTGTCAATTTTGTCCTGAGGACTTGCATGTAATTAACATTTGTTCTGTTTTGATTTGCATCTGATTGTTTTTTCTTCAGATTTTGCTTCTATCTACTCTACATCTCCCCTTGATTCTGAATCACGTGTTTACATTTCTTATTTGCTTATGATCCCGATTGTGTCAATGCAGATATGGGTAGTATCAAGAAAGCAAGAAGTAAAACTGCAGGTAAACTAAACAATTCATGTTTCGTGCACTATGCTTAAGTTCTGAATATAGCAAAATCTTATGTTGTAGGTGAAAAGAAGGATGTTGTTGGGAAGGGGTTGCATTTACCATTCTCAGACATCCCAATTGCTGAACCTGGCACAAAAGATGCTGCTGCTATTGATGTCGGAAGTCCATCCACATCTACATCACCTTTGAGAATTGCAACAACTCATAAGCAATCAGTGCAGGATTTGGAGACCGGGGGGTACTTGGATAAAACTTCAGAAATTGTGGAAGATAGGGTGATTGCATTCTGATTACATTCTGATTACATTCTGATTACATTCTGATTGCATATGTTGTAGTTAGAGTTCACTAATGTTCAATATTTTGCAGCAGAGGTTGTTTTCCAAAAAGAGATCCCAGCTGTTGAAGCCGAGCTGCTATTATTGCAGCAACAAGCTGAAAGCCCAGAAAGTAATTCTCTCGCCTTTTCAGGGTTTCTTTTTTTTTTTTTGTATTTTGAAACTTACGTTGACGTGTTTATAGATAAAATTACTGAAGATGTTGGTGATGACATTGAAAACAGTCCTGAAGCTGCTGTTGAAGTTCAAGTTGAGGAAAAGTCTTGTTCTTTGGCAGGTGCGTGTTTCTTTTTTTGTCTTGCTTTCAAAACATTAGAATGAAGCACTTTCTTTACTTCAGAGACTTGCGACGATTCAATGGAGCTAGATGATGTTGAAGAAGCCTTGGAGATTGCAGCCAAGGCAACTACTAAATTTATGGTCAAAGATGATGCCAAAACAGCTGGAAAAAAGAGAGTGCAAACCAGAGCAGGGACATCCAGTGCAAAACGGTAATTGCTAGCTTACATTTACTTAGTTATACTTCAGTAGCTTATTAGATTTTACTCGTTTTGCAGGTCTAAACCACTGGAAACAGAGATTGGAAGGTATGAATTTATGCTTTATTGTCATGGATCAATTGTTAATATGACACTAACATCTTGGATCTGACAACAGAAATGATGACAAGGATAAACTTATGGAATTCACGCCATTCACGCCATTCAAGAACTGTCCGCCGGCTGAAATGAAAGTGGTTGCATCTGACGTAGCAATTTTATGTGCAACTAACTCTAAAATGAGTAGCCGCTTAGTGGATCTTTATGGCAGGTAATAACCTGGTTGTAACCGAGCTGTATTTGTTGCTATTCCTTGTCTTTAATGTTAACCTTAATCTAATCCAGGTGCTTGCATGAGACATTGCCTTCCGAGTGGAAGAGCAAAATCTTTTTTTATCCTGCTTACAACTATATAAGGTTTAGAGAAGCTACCAGCAGCAAAAGAAATGGTGAATCAGCTGAAGGATCACCCATTATCATTGAAATAGTGATGAAGGGGATTGTGGTAGCTAAATGCCATCATATCCTTGCACCTATCCTTGAGAATGACCATTTTGTGCTGGCTGTTTTTATGCTCGCACCATCTGATTCCAAGATCCTACCCGCACCAGCAATTCACGTCTTGAATCCTCTTACAGGTTATGCGACGAACGAGAAAGCAATCAAAGGGTATGTAATACTTTAAGTTGTTGCTTTGCTTTTCTTCGCTATTTCGAACTGCTAAATTTTGTGATATGTAGGCTGCATATCGATCGGTCAAGTATCTAGAGGCATCGATTTCATGAAGAGAAATAATGTTAATCGGATTCAGCAAGTAGAGGTGCCACAGGAGCCCGTTTAATATCATGTGGGTTGTATGTGATGGGATTTATGCACAAATATGTTGAAGCTCTTGTCTCTGGTAGAGATATGGAAGTAAGTTGTATGCCTTCCCTTGTATGTACTGCATCTCATGTTCCGTTAAATATTTCTAACCTTATTTATGGATGTCACAGATTACATCTAAATGGTTCTCTCATGAATACGCTCTGTCACGACGACAATTTCTAATAGATGCTTTGGTCACGCATTGTGATGCCAATCCGAAAGAACGTAGAAATCAGCAGTCCTCTGATTTCTGATTTAAAGAAACTTCTGATTTCTGATTTATGATTGATGCACAGTAGAAGATACGAGAACAGAATTTGAGCTGATCATGAGTCTGAGTATCTGATTTTGCAAGATGAACTATGTAACATGCTTATATCTATATATTTTTTGTTCACATTTTTGTGAACATTTCCTATCATAAGGAATGTGTAAATGACACTATGCTGAATAGTATACTACTGATAGTATACTTTATGACTATATATAAGTTATAATTATGAATACAAAAAACACCTTACCTCCAAAAAAAAAAAGTTGAAAAAAAGATTTCTGATTTAAAGAAGCCTTGTACCCTTTTTGGTCAATCAAAACAGTTACTTGATTGTTTCGAGTGATATGTTTTGTGACCTTGTACCACACCACACCCCTCCACCACACTCCACCACTGTTTGGGGTCTGGGTTCGGGAACTCCTGCAAGACATCCCTCTGTAAGGACCCTTGGATCTAACAGGAGAATCCGGGGGACTATGTCACGTGGGATTTGCAAGAAAAGAACAAGAAGAAGAAAACAGAACCAAAGAGAACAATGAGAGGAAAATGATAAGCTTCCTTGCTATCAATGATGAACATACATGAGCTCTCGCAATCGAGAGAAGACTGAAGAGAGACAAGACTCAAAACTCATCTAAAAACTCATGTGCTAGCTCTACTCATATATATAGTACAATGGCTTTTGGCCCAATATAGACACTCTGACTGATCTCGGTGCCGACTCCTGGAAGGAGGCCTGATTTGCAGGAATATTGGCGGTGCCTCTTGAAGTGCCTGGAATCACGATGACGCTGACGCGGGCGGTGACGGGCCGTCACTTGTCTGAGCGGCGCCTCTTGTTGACGGACGCAGGCTTTGACTGCATGGTCTGCTGCTTGGTCTTCTGCTGAGCCTTTGATGGCTGACCCGTGGCTGACTGTGGATCCTTGAGCTTGACCTAGTCCGTCGTATGCATGAATAGTCCTGAACCAGGAGGCACAGAATTAACACTCCCCCCCACCAAACGACACTCAGAGTGAAGAAAAGGAGGAAGTGTCTCTGAGGGCGGGAAGCCATCAGTCTGAAAGTGATCCTCACGGGAATGAGGACGGGCACCATTATGGTACTGGCCAATGAGATCCTGGCGTGTTTGAAGAGCAGGAGGAGTGTTGAGACCAAGGGCAGGATCTGCATCAATGAGAAAACGAGATCGCACCATGTCTTCAAGGGCGGCGATGGGCGCTCTAAGAAACAAACCGACATTCCATGAGGAGGCAGTGTCCGAGGCCAAGGCGAAGGCACGCCGCATTCGGATTGCAAGAAAAATGGGACGCCGCCGATTTAAGGAGCCGAGCAAGATGCATTTTAGAGCAGCACAAAAACCTGCTTGAAGGTGGATCAAGGATCCGGTGAGAGGTGGCATTCTCGCAAGAAGGTGTCAAGACCATGGAGCGCATCGCCAGCAGGCGTTGCCAACCACGCCATTAGCAATATAGATCCAATTAGGTGGTGTTATCAAGAGTGGCACCCTCCTCCCAATGGGAGCGGCGAACAAAACGGGGATCCCACCGGAGATCCGTCGAGATCTGAGGTGGAGTCCATCCAGCATGGCCATCCATGACCTTTGTCCAAAAGGGGAGACGCCAATCAGAAGTCAGGAACCCAGGGGTGGAGGAACACCCGGGGAAGCATAGGGAGAGGGAACCATGCCGTGGGGTGGGTTCTTGAGCCTGCCCGGAATTCACTGACAAGGGCCGGATCAAGAGCTTTACACCAACGATCCCAGATAGAGGCAGAGAGTTGAGAGTTGACAGGAGGGCTATCCCAGCCTGTGGGGACTGTCTTGCTATCCAGAAGAGCACGTAATTGATTGTAACCGGCGAGGTGTTGCATATAAATTTGTGCATAGGGAAGATCCTCAGGATGTCCCAGATACTTCCTTATTTGTTGCAGCACTTCCGCTTGCCAGAGAGGTAAATGATGTGCAAGCTCAGGCATGTACTCTTGATGAAGAGCGTGTGTCTGAGCATGATCAGTTAGGTAGGGGTTGTTATCCCCAAGCAACCATTGAAGGGTGGGGTCACCCTGATAGTTCTGTGGTGGTCCATCACGAAATCTCTCCTGTGTATCACCCAGATAGAAATCATGAAAAATGTAAGCCATGGGGTGAACAACTCTGAAGGTGATGAAACCGGATCTCGCAAAGATGAATGAGATCAAAGACTAAAAGGGCACAGCCAGACATCTTTGTCTTCAATAGAGAGTTCTCGCAAACCGAAGAAAATCTGCGGTCTTGCAAAGATGGAACATCCACGGGACCATCAGCCCCATGCCGCCGGAAGAAAGAGGTGGCGGCGGGCAACCACATAATCCGGATAGCGAGGAAGGAACCGGGAAATCAACAGGCAAGGTTGCTAACGATTGTGATAGCCGCCCGGTTTGGTGCGAGCCTCATCGCCAGCCCCGAATAGCGTCTTTGTAGAGCTGTTGTTCGAGGTCACGGATCCGTGGTCCTTTTCTAACGAAGGCGTGGCGGATCGGGTCGGACCCTTTTCTCGAGAAGTGTTAACCTTTGTGAGGAGGATTGCCCGGGAGCATTGAGTGGGAATCGCGGCAATCTCCGCGTCATCAAGAAGTTTTACGTTTCGAACCTCCGTAAAGCTGATCTTGGAGGGATGTGAGCCGAGAAGTTCTGCATGGAGAGCCGAGCCGTCAAAGAGGCAATTTGAGCGCCACGCTCTGTAAAGGTGTTGAACTTGAGTCTTTGTAATTGTCACAAAGCTCAGAGTACAAGGCGTCGAGCTTAGCAATATCTTTCTCCTTGTCACTAAGGAGGGTGGCTTTGGACTTGTTTTGCTCCAATAAGTCCTGAATTTCGGATTGAAGCTGAGCCTGTTGATCTGCAAGTAGGCTGGTCTGATCCTGTGCACTTTTGAGATCTATGCGGGCCTGTAAGAGAGCCCCGTGCTTTTCTTGAAGTTGGGCTTCCAAAGTTTGAACTTGTGCAGTTGCAGCTTGAAGGTCACGGTGAACCGCATCTGAGGCCGTCAGGGCCGTGTGAACCCCATTCATAAGAGCTTCTTGGGATTCTTGTAACTTTAGAACAGCAGCTTGAGCATCCTGCTGATACTGATACAACAGCTGACGAGGGTGCTGTGGTGGTGGAGCCGGCTGTTGCCTTGTTTGTGACGTTTGGGACACATGATGAGGACTAGAGTGCTTGGTTTCTGTAGAGGAGGAGGAGACAGTGACATGCGTGTGCTGAAGGTTGACATGACCAGAAGAAGAAGGGCGTGAAGTGCCAACTTGGTGAGTCTTAGGAAGGGACTGCTGAGTGGAATTTTGAGAATGAGAGTTTGTGGGAGGAAAGTAATGACAGATGAGGGCTTGAAGATGGCCTCCCACAGAAGTTTCAGAGGTAGAAGTGGCAGCCCGAAGACGGTCTACTTCTTGGAGAAGACGGTAGAACAACAACTGGGGCCAATCAATGTGGTGTTGGGAGCGAGTAGCAGTGATCACCATATTATAGAAAGGCTTATTGATATGGGTGTTCTTGATAGAATACCCAAGGTACTTGCGCCACAGAAACTTAACAAAAATTTCATGGGGCTTGTCAATATTTGTCAGGCGATGCACATTTGCGTGATAGGCAGGGGCACCAAACTCAGTAACATCGAGATCCTGTATGGCAGACCAAGATAAACAAGGGGTTTGCAAAGGAATATGGAATACCTCAGAAATCAGGTGCTGAGTCAGCGAAATGGTGGTGCCATCGACCACTGTGGTGTATCCATGCGGGCTATTGACGATGTTCGCGATGAACTGCTTCAACTGGTCAGGATTTGGAGCCGGAAGTTCCATTTGAGAGAATTCGTAAAGTTTCTGGCGTTCTGCGACTGCACGATTCGGGCCAACAAGGGCTTCACGGAAAGTGGGCGTCAAGAAAGATACTGACTCGAAAAGAGACAGTTCCCTGGGAGCAGTAGCTTGAAGTGTAGGAAATTTTGGGGCCGCCATGGCAAAGAGCTTCAGAAAAGAACGGTGATGCAAAGGCGGAGAGCGGAGACAGAAGGCGAAGAACGGAGGACGGCGCGCAAATGGAGGTGAAGAGGCATGATAAGGGCGAAGCTGCAACCGTTGATGGTGCCAGGTGTCGAAAGATGCCAAGGAGGCGATTGAGAGGCAAAAATTTGGCTAAGTCCCCAAACAACAAAGGGAGAAGTAATGAACGGTGGAGATGAGGCGTGAGAGAATGATGGGATATGACAGATGGCCAAAGGACACACATTAATGTTTGACGGGTATGAAAAGAAGGAATGGCATTGAATGCTGGCAACTTGAAGTGGGATATCATTAAAACGAATGTGTCAGAGGGTACCATGGCTAGATATGCGGCGGGAGAAAAGATTCTCTTTTTAGAAACAGCCTTGCATTGCAAACACGTTGGCGATTTTTTTTTATTGGTCCACGTCGACAAGGAGTTCCTCAGTTGGCTATATAAGACGAACCGGGAGTGAAGCGAAGGCATCCGATGGCTTCGGCATGGTCTGCCTTTGGTTTGAACGAAGAACCCGCGATGCCTACTAACCGTCAAGAGTGGATTACTTGCAAAATGAATTATGCGGACCCTGGGGCTGCCACAATCGTGGCCTGAGAATGGATGGCTGGTGTTCCGGGATGGCTGAACATCCCGATCCTCATACCAACGGGATGGAGGTGGTTCTGCACCTTCGCTGGGACCCTGAGCAGAACCTCTACCACATCCTGCGCATCACCTCAGCTCCGAACCCGGAGTAGAGGGTTTTTCTTCTTAGGACTTAGTAGATAGGGCTCTGAGCCCGTTTTTGTATATAGGGCAGTGCCCTTAGCGGAAAGAGCTGGGCTGTGCCCACATTTTGTAAAAATTTCCACCTATAATATAATATGCCGCCTTTTTAGTCACTATCTGTTGTGTTTGCGTCTTGAACTGTATCTGTTTGTTGATTTTCACTTGCTGTGGTATGAAATGTTTTGAGGCGAAAGCCATTAACCAGTGTAGGTAATGGAGTTCCATCTAACTCAGCCAGCTGGAAAACGCTGGGTTGAACCACTTGAACTATTTGATAAGGGCCAAGCCATCGAAACTTAAGCTTACCCGGAAAATTTTTGTACCGAGAATCATAAAGAAGAACCAAATCTCCTTCTTTGAAGGTTTTTGTCTTCATACGTTTGTCATGTAGAGATTTTTGCAACCGTTGTCCATGAAGAACACGAACATAAGCATCCCTTCTAAGTTCATCCAACTGTTCCAATTGATAAACCCTTTCTTTGAGTGCAGCAGGCGGATTATGGGCAGTAGCCAGTTGAAAACGGAGAGTGGGGAGAATGTACTCAAAAGGCATGAGAGCTTCTTGACCATAAACCAATTTGAAAGGAGTGTGACCAGTAGCTATTTTGAAACAAGTATTGTAAGCTAGGAAGTTTGGTTTGCCAGTCAGTGCGAGAAGCGTCACAAATTTTCTTGAGAATTGTGACCAGAGTTTTGTTGGTGCTTTCTGCCAAACCATTCCCTTGAGGATAGTAAGGTGTGCTCTTGTGATGATGTATCGGGGAGATAATCCGTCGGCTCCTTGATGGTATGATTGATAAAATGGACACCACGATCACGACCAGCTCCCGTGGGCGGCCGAATCGTGTGATGATTTGTTGATAGATGACTTTGCATTTGTCTTGGCCGCAGGTGTTGTCCGGAAGCGCAAGCTTCCGCCCATTTGGTAGCATAGTCGGTGAGAACCAGAATGTAGCGAACGCGGGTGTGCCGCAGGGAGGATCGATGGGTCCCACAAAATCCATTCCCCATTTCTTTGAAGGGAAGTGGCATGGCGGCCGGCGTCAAGGGAAGAGCCGCCACGGGTGGGCGCCCCACACGCTGGCAAGCATCACACGTGCGGGCGTGGGCGTGAGCGTCTTTGAAGAGCGTGGGCCAAAAATAACCAGCAAGAAGGATTTTGCGTGCCGTGGTGTCACCATGAAAATGACCACCACCGAGCCCTTCATGGGCTTCTCGAACAATATCTGGGACCTCATGAGGGAGAACACAGCGTCGAAGGATGGTATCCTTACCCTTTTTGTAAAGATGGCCTGCAACCATGGTGTAGTCACGGACCTCTCGGAGAAATTGATGGCGACGGGATTGGCGCTTGGCTGGAGAGAGCGTGGCGTCCTCTGGTGGAAGAGCGCCTGTGAGGAGATACTGCTGAAAGTCATGAAACCAATGAGGTGTTGCCGTGACCAGAAAGAGTTGAGCGTCAGGAAAGGCGTCTGAGACTCCAGTGGAGGGATCATCTGTGTGGATGCGTGAAAGATAATCCGGGACAACATGAGATTTGCCGGCCTTGTGAACAATTTCAAAAGGTGCAAATTCTTGCAGAAGGAGGACCCAACGAGCAATGCGGCCCGTGGGCGTGGATTTGTTGATCAAATAAAGAAGTGCCTGGTGGTCAACAAAGAATTTGATCTGACCGCCCAAAAGATAGTGACGGAAGCGTTGGACGCAGAAGATTAAACCCAAGGCTTCTCGCTCTGTGGCAGAGTAGTTGCGCTCAGCAGAATTGAGTTTCCGGCTGGCGTATCGGTTTGGTTTGTCAGTGTGCGCATCATATTCTTGAGAAAGAACAGCTCCAATAGCAAATGCCGAGACATCGACATGAACATGAAAGGGCTTGTCCCATTGAGGAGGAACAAGAACCGGGGCCTGAGTAAGCAAAAGCTTTAACTGTTGGAAAGCAGCATCCGCCTGGGAATTCCAGGCCCAGGTGGATTCATCACCCGTGAGTTTATGAATGGGATCTGCAATGGCGGCAAGTCCAGGAATGAAAGTGGAGTAATAATTGACCTTACCCAAGAAAGAGCGGGTTTCCTTGATATTGGCTGGTGCTTGAGCCTTGAGCACACAGCTGATTTTGGCAGGATCCGTGGTGATACCTGCTTTGCTGACCACATGTCCTAACAGAACACCTGAAGTGACGCAAAAGGTGCATTTCTCGGGATTGAGACTAATGCCGGACTCATCACATTTCTGAAAGACGAGTTCCAATTTATCCAAATGGTCAGCCATGGAACTGTAGGCAGAGAAGTCATCTTGAAAAATTTGCAAGAAGGGATTGTCCTTCATAAAATCATGAAAAACTGAGAGCATGATACGTTGAAACGTGGATGGAGAGTTTGATAATCCAAAAGGAACCACCTTGTAGGCAAAAGTGCCCCACGGGGTGGTGAAAGTAGTCTTGAGTTGATCAGATTCTTTGATTGAGATCTGATTGTAGCCAGAAAAACCATCCATGAAGGAGTACATCTCATGTCCAGCAACCTCTTCCAGAACCTGGTCTGTGAAGGGAAGTAGAAAATGATCACGCTCCGTGGCCTGATTGAGTTTTCGGTAGTCCACACACAACGGATCTTACCATTGTGTTTGAGTGCAATGACGATGGGGCTCACCCATTCAGAATGTTTGACCTCATAGATCAAACCTGCAGCAAGGAGTTTGTCAATTTCTACCTTGACGCGATCACGGTAATTAGGGTTGAGCCGGTACTGTCGTTGCTAGACTGGACGTGCATCAGACTTGGTAGGAATGGTGAGTTCCCCCAAAGTTTTGTTGATCCCCCGAAGATCTCTGTAGCTCCGGCTAAAAATGTGTTTGAATTTTTGAAGAGCGTGGACGGCGTGGACGATAGGGTGTCGGAAGATTTGCAAACAATCGGACGGACGGTGATTGTTGCCTACGCCCACAAATCGGCGTCGAGTCTGAATATGGGGGATAACTTCCGTGTCCTGGACAAGAGGTTGAAGCATAACAGGATGCGTGGCACTCTACGTGGTGAAAAAGAGAGGTTGCTGAGTTTCATCAAGCAGAGGTTGCTTCATGACAGCGTGGACATCTACAGGAGCTGCAGGAGAGTCCACATCTGAAAAGTGATCAACCCGTTGAATTCGATTGCAAGGAGCCAGGTAAGGGTCAAGCAAAGCGGCCACAGCCTGGTCCTGATCAAGGGTCATGTCTCCCCAAAGATCAGCATATTCGGGGTAGGATGACAGAGGCACACTCGCAGGTGGAGCCTGAACTTGATAGATATTTTGGGCGTCCTCGCACCGGTGTCGAGAGAGGGTTCAGATTGTCGACGGAAATGATTTTGCCGGTTTCCAAGTCCATGGTGGCATTGAGGTGACCATCTCAGGATGACTAAGCGATCCGCGGGCCCAATAATGGATACTCTTCGCTGGCGAAGAAAGGTCCGGGCCGACCAACATTTCATAATCACCGGATCTTCGCCACCTTCCAAACACCAAATTCCAAGGGGAATGCGAGATCACCAATGTTGATGTGAAGAAGAGGCGTGACGCCTTGAGGTCGCGTGATATGGCCATTGGCCAATTTGATGTCATATGGGGCACGATAGAGTTGTTTGATGCCCATGTGTTTGCGGAGTTTATCCGTGATGAGATTGACGCGCTACCTCCGGTCAATTTGAACATGATTGATTTGTTGATTGCCCACCGTGGCATGTACCGTGGGTGTAGAGGTAGCAACAACCCCAACCATAACAAATCGGGAGGGTAATGGCGGTCCTTGAGAGCGGTGACGGAGTTTCAAAATCGTGGCAAGACTTAGAGGAATTTTGATTTTGGCCAGCTCTTCTTGGAGTTCCAGAGGCACATGAGAAAAAGGAGTGCGTGGTAAGGAAGCAGAAACTTCTTTGAGTAGGTCTACCAAAGAAATGATATTTGGATATGGCCGAGGCGTGGAGGTTGAGACATGGAAGGTGCTTCTTGTCTTTGTTGAGCTCTAGTGGTGGCATGAACATTAGCCAACGTCGCGGCCTTCGGCTTGCATGAGGTTCAAAATGCTTTGGCGAACTTTAGGCATAACATGCGGCATGAGTTTCTCCAAGTCAGGTGCAAAGTGAACCTTTTTGCTTCTTCATGAGGAATGGTGTCGTAAAGCAAAGGCGGGGTTGCGTGCCATTAGGAATAATGGTTAGGGGCGTGGCATACGGTGCGGCGTGAAACCAAACCAACCCAATTTGATGGTCGGACGGGAGGATTAAGAGCCTGAAAAATTTCTTCTTGTGCTTGTTGATCCATCTGAGGTTGATTGGCAGGAGCTGGTTGATAGCGTGATTGCCGAGGCCTTGAGGTGGCTTTCGAAGAAACGGGGACGCGGGTCTTGTTTGCCATTAGCAATCCGAGTTGGTAAGCCGTGAGGCGGACCGATGTGGTCCGATTTGTGCGTGAAGCTGCACTGAACTTGTGGAAGTTGAGGACGCGCCCGTGGTGGTATGACCCCATTCTTGACAAGTGGTAACACCGAAGCCAAGGATCAAAAGGAGGGCGTGTGGTGGGTCCCCGTTGTTGCCCTGTTGCTGATAGAGTTGATTGGGTTGCGCTGCGGTGGTGGGCTGCCGATATTGCGATTGGTGCCGAGGTGTGGTTTGCACTTGATAAACCATTTTGTTGCGGAAAGGTGTAGGATGAGTGCGAGTGCACTCTTCCGTGGCATGATTGCACATGTTGCATCTTTACAATGAGGCGGGCCATTGGTGGAGTTGCACTCATTCGCCAAGTGGCCTTGATATTTGCGAGATATGGCACGAGATCGGATTGCTTGGCTATGGATTGGCATGTTGAGGTTGAACAGCGATCCCGGGGAACCATGACGGTGGAATGAAAGGGAGCTCCTGAAGAGCCACGCCACGGGAGGAAACATTGATCGAAAGTGATTGACAAGGTCGATGGCCTGCTCAAAGTCTTGGGCGCAGTATTCATCCATGAGTCGGATATTTGGAGGAAGTCCCGGAGAAACCAGACCAAGATCTGGCTCTGTGGGGTACTCTTTGAGTTTCTTTGGCGAGAATGTGAAGACGATCTGCAAAATCCCGGGCGGACTCCGTGGGCTCTTGTTGAAGGTCATTGAGTTGCTTGAGATGAAGTTGATCATCATCCGTGGTCCCATAGTGAGAAAGAAAAGCAGTTTTCATTTCGGACCAATCCTGTTTCCAGTGGCTTTTGTTGGACATGAGCCATTGATGAGGGGAGCCACGCAGCGTGGTGGAAAAGATGTGGAATTTCAGTTGAGGTTGCGCATGACCATTCAGGACAGCCAGAGCCTCAAATTCTTCCATGTGGGCCTGAGCACTTTGGTCTAAAAGTTTGCCTTTCGTGTTGCCAAAGGTGGGATAAGTCAGCTTAAGGGTCTGAAAGGTAGAGGTAAAAGTGCTGGGCTGGACAGGAACATGATAGTGAGGATATTGAGGTGGAGTTGGAGGTGGTATGGTGCTGGAAAGACCCTGCTGAAGGGGTGGCTGAGGTGGAGGTATGCTTGGAGGTGCCGATCATTGGTTTTGAGGTCTGTAAGATTGTAAACAGGAAGAGCAAGTGGGGAAAGGTAGGGAAGGGAAATTCACGGGAGGAGCAAAAAGAGATATGTGGATAGCCCCGCCCACCCGTAGGGAGATGATGGTTGTGAAGGCAGAGGCGTATGGGCCGGAAAGACGGATGGATGAAGGCATGTTCTCGGGGTATGAAAGTAAGGTTGAGCAGGTTGAGGCGGATATGGCTCCCCGATAGTGATGAGGAGACTGAGGTGAGCAATGTTTGCACGCTTGAGGCGGAGAATTTGGACGACATGACACGAGGGTGGGTGGCGCCGACCGAGCCCTAGACCGAATGTGGCCTCCCTCAATGTCATAAAAGCGATCCATACATGTCACGAACAGCTTCCCTTCGATGATGGCGCTCCAAGCGAGACGCTGTCTGGGAAAGAAGTTCTTCGGGCGTGAAGTTTCGGACAGACATGGCGACAGAAGAAAGGAAAATCGAATCAGACCCGGCAGCGGCGACAGTGTTTGGGGTCTGGGTTCGGGAACTCCTGCAAGACAGCCCTCTGTGAGGACCCTTGGATCTAACAGGAGAATCCGGGGGACTATGTCACGCGGGATTTGCAAGAAAAGAACAAGAAGAAGAAAACAGAACCAAAGAGAACAATGAGAGGAAAATGATAAGCTTCCTTGCTATCAATGATGAATATACATGAGCTCTCGCAATCGAGAGAAGACTGAAGAGAGACAAGACTCAAAACTCATCTAAAACTCATGTGCTAGCTCTACTCATATATATAGTACAATGGCCTTTGGCCCAATATAGACACTCGATCGATCTCTGGTGCCGACTCACGGAAGGAGGCCCGATTCTGAGGAATATTGGCGGTGCCTCTTGAAGTGCCCGGAATCACGCTGACGCCGACGCTGGCGTGTGACGGGCCGCCACTTGTCTGAGCGGGCGCCTCTTGTTGATCGGGACGCAGCTTTGACCGCATGGTCTCGCCGCTTGGTCTTCTCACGAGCCTTTGATGGCTGACCCGCGGGTCGTTGTGGATCCTTGAGCTTGACCTGGTCCGTCGTATGCATGAATAGTCCTGAACCAGGAGGCACAGGACTAACAACCACCACCACCACACTCCACCACACGACATCACACCACACCACCACCACCACACCCCCACCACACTCCACCACACCACACCACACACCACCCCCACCACCACACCCCACCACACATCATACCACCACACAACACACCACTACTGACACCACCACCACCACCCCTCACCACCACACCCCCCCACCACCAGTACCCACCACACCACATCATACCACCACACACCACCACTGACACACCACCCCCCCCACCACCACACTCCCACCACCACCCCCCCACCACCACACTCCGGTGGGATTTCCCCCTAAAATTCTCTGAATTGATATGCCCTTGTTTTCTAGCATATCTTAACCTTATTTTATCGCCTTATTTTATATGGACTTTTTTCTTGTTCCTCTCCTTGCAATTGATCAGTCCAATGGGAATGGCAATCCGATCTCTCTTGGTTAATTTCAGTTCTAACTAAAGGTATTTTTCCCCTATTCTCATTTTCCCCCTTTCTGTTGTTCAATTTTTTGCATGCACTTTTGCACAAGGCCCCCAAAAGTTAATCGTTATCAGTTTTTTACATCAATTTTTGCATTAAACTGCTATAAAAAAGTAGTATAAGTTTGTGGTTTAATATGTTGATTAAACATGAATAGTTACATAATGTGGTTCATACTTATGGTTTATTCTCCTAGTTTATTATCATAGTTCATCATCATGGTTTTAATCATGGTTTTAATGGAAGTTAATCTCTTTGGTTTAATACCATGCTTTTTAGTAGTGCTTTATTTCCATGTTTAAAGTACATGGTCTAATTAGTAATCTAATACATAAACTAGTAATGATCTCTTTGTTAATTGTTTGGGCAACTTAAAGTGGTTGTCTAATGATGTTGTCTTCATCTTCTTATATGAACCATTGTTGTTCTACACAACAAAGTATCCCAACTCTATAGGCTAACTACTAATGGTTTTTTCATCAAGATAGTGAAGGCTTACATCTTTAACCTATTTAGTAATAAGAAAAACAATGATGTTTTTGACATGGAATTGGTATTGCTTTAATGAAAATAATACTACATACACAACTTAAAAACCATTTCCATTTAAAAGACATAAGTGGCCACAACTATTATAAGATTTTTATCAACTCCTTACATGTTTTTTTGTCATATTTTTAATGGGTTTTGTGCTCTACTTGGTATTGCTTTATACAACAAATAAAGAAAGATTCCTTCGAATCTTTCATTTGTTTTTTGAGAATAGAATTATTGATAATTTCTAACAAATTCCATTAAGCAATTGATATGCGTTTTTATATCAAAACATCAAAATTTTATGAACCCATATATGTTCGTAAAGTAACAATGATTAGTATATATGTGCACTATTGTGATGCTTAACAAACCATATATGAGCATGGAATTAAATATATAGCAGACATGACAAGGGGCCAGGGATTTGAACCCTGATATTTCCATTTGCTCCATTAGCCTAGGATGACAGAGAAAAAAAAGATTCATTTCTACATGAAAGAACTTCAGGATGTTTTATTCCATATCTCCTAATCCAGGCTGCCTCAAAAGGCAGACCAATCAGGCAAGCAAATTGGTCAAGCTGACATATAATTACCTGATTAATTTTCAGAACTTAATGCTGCAATTTTTTGAAAACAAATCCGCACTTGATAGCTAGCATCTTGCTTAACTAGAGGCAACCTGCAGAAAAAAAGGTGCAATTACTCCATAAAGAACAAATACTCATCCTTTGAAGCATCATTGTTAATAGATCACGTACTTATTAATTTGGCAAGAACATAAATCATGCCATGGCAAGCAAATCCCCTATGAAAAAAACATAAATGGCATATTTAATCCTTTTAGACATAAATCAAAAATAAATCATGCACAGAAGTGATTCCAGAATCAAGGTCAAGGTGCAGTAGAGCATAAGAGCTCCGAATATTTGAAAAAACAATACTGAATGACATCAGTCTTGCACTGAATGCCTGAATATTTGAAAAAACAATACTGGATGACATCAGTCTTGCATTGAATGCCTGATGATGTCGGTAAAACACAAGGGATACCAAGAATGATCAAATAAAAAATATTCTGCAAAAGTCCATAGATCGTTGAGGTGAAATCCTTGGATTCTAGACGGGTATAGTAACTTAATGCTTCTTGAACATTGTATGGCACAACACCGCATTGATATAACATCTAAAACTAAAACATTGAAGATAAAAAAACTAAGGAACTGATACCTAAAACCAAACCGGAATGAAGCGTCCAAGGCCAGAGTGAAAGTCCTAGAAGCATGTAAGAAACTCAAGAATCATGGCAAACGTCCAGGAAAGCCTTCCAGCTATAGCCCACAGGCCGAATCACTTGATCAAAAAACAAACCATCAAAAGAGATAATGCAACAAAAAAAACAATGGAACCACACCAAGCCTTGGGAAATCACAACTGCATATCTATAGCCATAAATCTACATTAGCTATAGAATGATTCAAGGCCGGAAAGCCACACAAAACCAAAGAAGAAAATGGCCGGAAGGCCACACAAATACCTATAGAGAAAATTGCCAAATAACAAATAAGGCGGAAGGCGGAACATATGAATTTGAAAAACAGACGATGGGCCCATCTACCTTTAAATGTTGGCACCTCCGTTAATGATGGTGCTCCACTTCATTAATGATGGTGCTCCACTTCATTCAACCTCCATGAAATGAATAAGTACAATTTATATTTAGTCACAAAACCTTCCCGCTATGCATGGCTTCCCTCCAACAAAAAAGAGTCAATTTTAAATTCATAGACTTATCAATACCATGCCAAATAAAGGCACAAAAGTCTTAAAATACACTATTATAGCAACGACACTAATGTGCCATTTTTAGATAAAGAACCACTTTCCCAAGGCCAAGGCATGAAGAATAGTTGGGTTTGCAATCATGCTAATAGAGAAGCAAACCCTTTGGCACTTGGACCTTTGGAGTAAACTATGAAGCATTCATGGGCTAAACTTGGGTTTGAGAAATCAAAAGATAACTCAAATACGACATTCAAGTAGGCATCATTCTCTATGCAAGATGAACATTGACTAATTTGGCATTGGGCAAACGTAACAAAAGGAGGGCTTTATTACTAATATTACATAGTTTGAACAAATAATACGCTAACTTCAAGTAGGACCTTCATTCTATATGGAGGAGACTAACAACCATGAACATGATCATCAAGAGAACCCATTATATTTACCTTGGAATTTTCAATATTTATACATTGTGAAACTTATCTCCTATAGCCTTAAATTCTTCCATATTACCAAATATAAGAAAAGAAAACACTCAAATAACCTAGGCTCTTATAAAATCTAGGCTCTTATAACCTATGTTGTTACATTTGGCCAACACTAGAAAACTAGTATATTATTTATTTTGGGCAGTGATAGAATAATAATGATAAAACTAATGGTTAAGTTTTGTGGTAGAGGAGCTAGACCAATTGCAGAGAAAACATGAAGAGAATAGATCTTGTGTTGAATGTAACCAGTCAGTTTTGACATTCTTTGTTTGAGAAATGGTAGAATAAGATTTTGATGAAGTTAGATAAGTTGCAAGAGAAAATATGAGGAGTTTGGACCTTGTGTTGAAGGTAATTCGTCAACGTTGACACCCAATATTGTAAAGACTACATACTTAATTGTTTGGAAAATGGTTAAAACTGCAGAGGAAGGAAAAAAGTAAAGAAACAAGAAAAATTAATAAATTCTAGTTGATGATTGAGATGGAGAGGCGACGAACATTTAAAGGCCAAGATTAAGTGGTGCAAAAGCAGGGTAAGTGGTGGAGATGGAAGTGGTGCAATGGAGGGTTGAGATTCTAAGGTGCTATTTTCTTTAGATGGCCTAGATTAGACTTTATATGTATTAACATTATGAAAAGTCAAAATATATATATTTCTCTCTAGCTTGTGGCAAATGCATTTTATGTGGGCTTAGTGAAAAAGCTCAAGGAGGAGGATGAAAGCCTCCCCCATATCCAAATATGCCCAAAGCTTTTGTGCTCCGTTGTTTTATCATATAAAAAATTGATTTGGTGCATCATTTGAAGTTCTTTGTTCTTCTCATTTGTCTGGTTTGTGCTTGAATTTTGTGTTTGCCCATCCCCCCTGCCCCTCCCCCCGTTCCATGTTGAAGGCCCGACAACCTACTTCCAATATAGGGTAATCTTTAAAGCGCTTAAAACCTCGAGACTTGCCACATGGGACTATCCAATAATTGGGGTATATTTGCGAGTTAGTCAAGACCTCCAATTCAAACAACTTGTATATAAATGCTTTCAGATTTATAAAACCCTAATTCACCTGAGGTAGTAGAGAAGAGCTTAGTCTATTTTAGAGGTCCTTAAAGCTAGGCAGTCAAGAGTTGATTTGCAGTTGCTCCTAGATGATGTATTTTATTCTTCAAAATGTACATCTTTTGTAGCAATGTCAGGGGTTCCTTCTGTAGAACTCAACCATGGTGTTCATGTTAGATATACAAAAAATTTGGCATCTCATTCTATTGTTTATTATACGGATGGTTTTCTAAACTTTAACATGTCCACACATTGGCTCCCTCGACATATCTCTCGCCTCGGTCTGCCTGCATATCAATCCTTGAAAAAGTTGGGCAAAGGTTTCTTCCTGCTTATGCTTGATAATGCAAATGATGTGGAACAGTTGGTCTCTAGAGGTATGGAGCCTATGGGTGCAGCTTACATTCTATAACAATATTATACTCCTGGTTTCTCACCATTGTGGTCTGTGCATGTTTAATGCCTTGTTGGTTTTCGCTTTTTGATCTACCTATTGATGTATTAGTCCATGATTTCCTAGTCGCCATTGCTAATGGCATAGGTATGCATATTTATGGTCCAAGCATCTCTGTCTCACTTCCAATTGGGCATCCAATACCTGACTGTGTGGTTGCTAAAAGTGCCATGTGGTATAAAAAGTTGTCGATGTCTTTACTTGATGCCAAAGAATCTACATAATGGCAAAGAACTTATATCAATGTTCCCACAGTGTCATCTCTTACCTTCAAAACCAACCTCCTCTCAAGCGCTTGGTTTTGAGACTCTCTCTTCAACATTGAAATCTTCTTAGTCCTCTCAGCCTCTTTGTAGTTTTACTTCTAGTATTGTTATTCCTTTGGTTGCCATTTCTACTCTTGATCCTTCTATAGTGATACGTGCTTCAATTATGTTGGCTTTAGTTGTTCGTCCTCCATGCGATGAGGCCCCTTTATCTTCTCTCATGATATATCTCTATGTATTTCTCCTTCTGTCCTTCTGCCATTTTTTTTCACTTGATACCCATGTTAATTCATCTGCTTTTACGCAGCGTGGGGTGAGACTTCAATTCCTGACATGATTGTATGTCGATCAACACCACATGTGATTCATCCCATTTTCAATTTATCAAATGTTGAGATGTATTGTGCAATTGTGCCTTTTGTTTTTAACACTGCTGGTTCCCCACAACAGCCTAAGAGTATCATCAATCAAGCTGATGTTTGAATCACTGTCTCTCTTAAGAATGCAGCTCGACAGAAAATGATCTCTGGCAGTTCATATTGGTGGTTTAGAATATGAGACTTATTCTGGTTATAGAAACTCTGAGGCCAACAGGTAGCTCTACATAGAGGGTTTATTTTGTTGGGGGGTTTTAAGCATGTACCTCAGTCTCATGCACTTGTTTTCATGATTTAATGTTGAATATATCTGTCGTTCTTTTTAGTACTTCAATATTATACCAATTTATATATTATTATGATGAATCTTACTGAATGAGAATGTCTACGTCGCATCATTTGGTGAAATGGGCTTTGAGAGGATAATTGGATTGAATTGAGATGGAAGAAGCAGCAGTATTATTAATATAAATGGTAACTTACCCCATAAAGATAATTGTCAAGGTTGAAATCATTTGATTGGACAGTAAAAATGGGATTTATAGAGGGTGCAATGGCCTTGAAGTAGTATGGAGATAATGTTTCTATTATTCATTCCACTAAAGCCCTGTCTTATGTCAAATGTTTTTACAATTGCCATGCCATCGTACCATAATAAAAGTAGCCTCCAAACCATGTCATGATTTAGGATAGTATTAACATGGCATTACTAGATTTTAAAAAACCACTATTATATGCCCAAAACTATCTCAGGAACCATGACTCTTGAACAAACCACTATAGCATTGAAAACCGCCATTGATAACCACATCACATACCACTATTGGTTCTGACAAACCACTATGGCATGTGGTTTTCTTCTATGAAATAAATTCATGCATAAAAGACCATATATATCATGGTTTTTAGATGATTTGATAATAGTTAATCATAGTAGTTCATTTTTGGGGGCCTTGTGTTGTTGGTTCACCCTGAACTATCTGCAATGGTCTCTAATTGTCCAAAAAACCCTAAACATTTAGCATTCCTTCACGCATTCGCCAATCTTCTGGCTCCGGACGATCTTCTATCCTCCAAAATTTGCTGTCCTTTCAAGAAAATCCTGCAGACACCATTTTCTTTGGAAATTTTGATAATCTGCTTCCCTCGTCTTTTGATATGGACCCCATTACTCATGAAGTGCCCTTCTGGGATAACCTTTCTGTGGATCCTGACCATAGAGGCATTCATCATCCTTTTAATCTGGCCACTCGGATTCCTTTTCCTTACAGAATTGCAAGAAATCACCCGGAAATTCGATCGGATGTGGAGCTGGATGAGAGACTAAAGAGAACCAGGATACCTCACCTCCAGGAACGGAAAATGGCCATTTACAATGGTATTCCCTTGAATCTTCCAGTTGTTCATTCTAAAATTGATGCTCTCTCTCATTCTGCTGTTATCATAAAAGTTCAGAAATGTGGCATAAAGCTTGATAAATTGTGGGTTTAGGGTTTAAATGTTGTAGATTCTAACTTATTCCTTTCTGATGATCCTAGAATATCTTAACTTTCTGCAGCAGACAAGGAGGATGAGGAATCCCAATTATCTCAAGCAGATTTAGAAAGTATTCTAATTCAACTTAAACAGGAAGTTGTGCATGCAAAAGCAATCAACAAAGTGCTGAAAAGGGCTGAGGTTTGGAGATTCAATAGCCTCAAACCATACTTTACCAATCTCTATCATAAATGGCAACAGAAGCGAGAAGCACATGTCTTGCTTCTGTTAGATTTCACCAACTTCCAAACAGCTGTTCTGGACACTCTTCTCACAATTTTCGGGAACAGGACCATTGCTGATCTCACACTGCAGGACCTTCTGGATGAATCTTGAGTCTTGAATCTTGAATCCCAATACCTTCTGCTTACAGTGTTTTTTACAACTTGCACTAAGTATAACAGTCTTGGAACTATATAAACAATATATTAATGTTTGTGTTTTAATCTGGTTCATGGATCCATTTTATAAGGACCATGACTTTTAGACAGTATGCTTGGACATAAAAATATTTTCTGATTACATGAACATCACATTCTGATTACATTCAGTTTGCAAGTCCATGCCTTAGTGCATAGAAAAGTTACTTCAACAACAGGTTAACGTATTACAGAGATTCTACAATTTCTGGCAAATTTTTCAGCAACATTTCATGCCAATAGTTAGTCAGTTCATATGCATAAGATGTACCTTTAATCTTATGTTTGACTGGCTCCAATGGAAATCTCACCCCAATTACTGACTCGGGATGGACAAGAACTTTCTTTCCTTGAATAAGCTGTACTTTCGATGGCAACCAGGAATCAATTCAAAGTAGTTACCAGCTATAACTTCATTACCACAATAAAATTCATTTCCATAGTCATCCTTGGTGTCTTCTTCGAGGGCATGTTTCACTTCTGTGCATTGGATGAGATAATAAGGGACCCTTTCATAATTGTCTGGGGATGTGAATGATGCAAAATAATCTCCAACCTGCACTGTCTCCTCCACATTGTCCACGTCATTTGCCCACAAGTCCTCTGCCTCGTACCCATCTTCTTCAACATTGTCCCTGTTTGTAGGCTCTAGTTTTCTCAACTCCCACCTGCCACAATGATCAGCATTCTCACAAGCAGGCCAATCAAAATTGATGCATGTCTTACAAAAACATGAAAGAGATCTACACATTAACTTTGTTGGATCATTTGGATCTATGGATGATACGCAATGAAGAGATTGCACCCCTTTCACTGGGAGCACATCAAATCTTTGGGAACGGTCAATGTCAGACACCTTCCAAAATACCCTTTCCACATCAGAAATTTTCTCTTCAAGAACCTCACATGCAGTTTCTGCATTTTTTATCACTTTTCCATCCTTTTTTCTTTGTTCTGCCTCAAGCCATAGTTTGGCTATGGCTCCTTCTCCGTCATGTGTGCCCTTCCCATGTCCCGAGCCAAAGAAATTCCAGTGCATTTTGATCTTATGCTGTTGATGATACCTAGTTACATGATAGAAAGCTCTTCTGGACTTGAATTGGGCTGCACACCCGTCAGACCAAACTAAGTGGTATTTCATGTGGCCAGCACCATTTTCTCTCAGCCAATTGAGGTGCATAGTGAATGCTTTTTGTACAAAGTGAGTATCATGTATTTTGTCATCTGAAATAAAGAAGTGCACACATTTCCTCATTTTACCCTGTACCTTGAACATCGTGATGTGGACCAATATGCTGATTTGTTCATTGTACCAATGTTGTGCTTGAATCTCGTTGAATGGATTCAAAGTATAATTCTCCGAGAAATCAACAACTAATAATACGGTATCATCACGAAGACTCTTCATGGATTCCTTGAATTGTTTGCTTTGCCAATGTGCCACAAAGTTATGATATACAAACTTCGACATATGATCAAACATGTTATCCAACATATTACTGGAGCTGCCTTTCTTGTCAATTAGCTTTTAGTCTTCATTGAAGTTCCTTTCTTGAGGGCTCATTAACGTAACCATAGACTTGCCAATCAAGCGTTTGATCAATCACGCTCATTGTATTCTCTTGGACACAACTCAATTAATTGTTTCCCACAATTTCCACAATCGATTTGATACATCGTAGCTTATGCCACTCGTTGTTGCCTCTTTGCTCTGTCACATACCATAGCCCTCCAAAATGTGCTAACATTATCAAATGTCATGTTCTTGGCTTGACATATCAAAGATGAGCTTCAATTTGCGCACACACCACAATTGCACGAACAATTTTCATGGAGTCTTGACCTCATCAAATTAAATGCCCGCTTTTGCGGATCGATTGCTCATGTTTCACGCAACAACATGTGTTTCTTTCCTTTAGCTTTCTAATGCAAGAAGGTTTTAAGTATTCAAATTGCCTAAGCCCAATCCGAACCTCTGGATACTGATCCACAAAATTCTGGAATAATTCAGCCTGTAAAATTATAGTGAAATAAAATTAGTCATCTCATTACATTACATTACATTACATTACATTACATTACATTACATACAAATCTTTTACATATTCAAGACCCTAAACTCCCACACATGCATGTATATTCTGACATGAACTTGACAATTAATACATCTCCACACTAATTTCTTCTTAGTTACTGCCTACATCTACAATACATCCAGAATATACATGTAAACAATATACATGTACGTGTTGCCATGAAATAATTTGACATTTCCATGTAGAGCAAACTAGTGCAGACTGCATCTACATTACATTCAAAAAGTAAAGAAATCTGTTACAAACTTTACATCAGTGTTACAAAATAAAAAACATCTTTATTCTGCAAAAAAAGATGCAATTACAGCTAAATTATTGTCGTACCTGTGTAATGTCAATATGTGAATTGGTTGTGTCCTCTTCTTCATGATATCTCTAATTTTTGGTGAAACCTTTGAGTTATCTAACCAAAACTGAGCAACCATATCCTTGATAGCCTGATCTACACAGATTTGTTCCACCTAGTGACATTTTTTTCCTTCTCTCCACTGCTAGTTTCATATTTCTAGGATGTATTTTCAGCAACTTAGCTGCTAGTGAAGTCTTCTGTAATTCTCCTTCCTCTCCAACCACCATAGATAGTACAGAATGCTTTGCAGCAAGTTTGTCATTGCTATTTGCATGTTTGACATCTTGGAGGCCATCCTTTAAATTCTTTACCAGATCTGTTTTCACGATAGCCTCTTGAGGCCTTCCAATGACTGGCTCAAATAAGAATTGCAATCTTTTGTCCTGCAATAATCTTCTTGCAAATATACTTTGCTGTTTTGGATTCAAATTAGATACCTCATTCATTATGAGATTTACAACAGCATTCACCTTTCTTCTAATTGGTTTTGTCACGTATCCACCCCTACAAACCCTCTGTTTCAATTTTCTTTGCCTGCTTGTAACAGTGCTTTCCGAAACTTCATCAACAGGAGGATTGAAATCTGAACCCGATGCTGACCTCGAAGTGCTTGCATGAGAGTCCAATCCTTCTTCCATAGTTTCTTCTTCAACTGGTGCTTTAAGACATCGATCCATTCTGCAGGATGGGGATACAACATCCTGCACAAAAAATCTGATTATTAACCAGATTTGTATTACTGCTTCAAGGGATTTGTATTACTGCTTGAAGGAAAGGGATTTCAATTTCTTCAAGATACATTTGTTTCTTGAAATGCATTCGATTTAGGAGCAGGTATAATCGATTCGGGGCAAGTTTTCCTTGAGGTAGAATCCGGAGCCATGTTTGATCGATTGAGGAAAGTTCAAAATGTGCGCCAAGATTTCGGAAGGATTTGGTATAATCATGGAGAATATTATACGTCAACCGCCTTTATTAATGATAGGCAACTCCATGTAAAATTCAAAATGTACATTACAAACACTTTAACTCAGTTCAAATTTCTACATCAATATACAAAAAAATTCAATCACCCTTTCATGCTTCTACCCCCCTGCAGTGTCTTCTGGTTGCTATATGACAGTCCAGAAGAAAAGGTGGATTATCTTGTGGCAGATCTGGAAGATTACAAATAGTAGAAGCTGCATTGATGCATAGAACTTTGCAAGAGGTCATGCCAATTGAGTTTGATAGTCCCAAAGATTCAAAGAAGAAACACAAAAACAACCCTGTTTCAAGGATATTTCATAGAATCAGATCACAGTATTTCTGCAAGAGCGGTAGTAAGGCGCCTCATTTGGCTCCCAATCTGGCATCACCACATCCTGGTAGCATTGAGAGTGAAAATTGGAGTGAGATTGAAAGTGATAGTATTGTCTTGGGAGGACTTTGCCATCATCGCCATCACTCTGTTGCTTAAAAGATTCCTGCAAGACAGCTAGAACTATAATATTTGGCTGATGTCGTTCTAGCAGAAAGACAGGTTATGCGCATTAAAAAAAGGCTTATTGGAAGACAAAGATGTGAATTTACATTAAAAACCTTATGCCAAAGGGATAATTTACAATGTTGGAAAAAAAAGGGCTTATGCTATTGGGCGAAGACAAAGATGTGAATACATTTGAAAACCGTATGCCAAAGAGACAGGTTACAACGTTGAAAAACAAGGGTTATGAGTTTGATGAAAGACAAAGATGTGAATTTACATTTGAATATTATATGGCTTACATGGCACACAAAGAAAGGATGACGACTCAAAGCAAGCAAAGCAGCATAGATCAAGCATCCCTTATAATCTTTGTAGTTGTTCTCATATTTGCAAACATGACGGCATAAAGATAATGTTCTATCATGGAGTGCAAATGTTATGCCATCCAAACACTTCATATAAGGACAAATATGTACACGACTCTTCTCTCCCGTTTTTCATTCATTGCATATTTGAAACCTAGAGCACCACTTTTGTAGCATTTTGTAAACATATTAGTGCCTTAGTCTAATTAATGATATTTAAATGTGCATTTTTGTCACATATCATTTAAGGTAAGACTTTGAAAATCTTCGAGGTTGATGTCACTTGTTTTGTATCAGGTCGTGATGATGTTAGGAGGAGCAGTATGTTGATCAATGGAGGCTTCTATGGTTAGTGACAATAGACCAAATGAAGACAAATAAAAGCTCGTATATAGGATGTTGCTTACTAAGCAATAATTTGGAGCTATTATATTGCTTATTATCGGGTCGTTATTTCCACCTATTACAATGACGCCATGGAAGGATGCCTTAAAGAGTTGCAGTCTGCTTTCTCATAACATGCATCCAAATGGGAATACACAATACAACTTCGGATTTGCATTTATTACAATGACACCATGGAGGATGCCTTAAAAAGCTTCATTCTGCTTTTTCATCACATGGGAATACACAATACAACCTTGGATTTGCAGAGATGTTGTAATTATAGTTTTTTCTTTTGATTTTAAGCATATGTTTCCTCCAACAAAACTTTGATTATCATGTGAGAAATACGGAAGATAACATGGCAAATAAACATTGTGGCGTACAATGGCAAATAATTTGGATGATGCAAATAGAGATGGAGTCACCTCGGCTCCAAATATTAAAGCATAGTATTAAAAGCAAGATTGTGCCAAAAGAGGTATTTTGTCTTGCTAGGGGAGTCATATTTGCTCCAAATATTGAAGTACAAGGTTAAAAGCTATATTTTGGCATGTTGCTGTATCTATCAATGCATAACTTCAATTGTGTTGTTACAACTTACCTTCTAATGAAAAGATGCTTTCTAATAGTTTATTAACTCAAATAGAAAAGCCAAATTCCAATCCACATATTCAAATGAACAGGATTTACACATGCAACCAATGCAAGATTAACAAGGTGTTGCGCACGAGGGCTTCGATGGCCCGAGAGTGTATTTTCATAGGTTCTATTTAGTTCTTTTGGGTTCGTTTACTATCTCAGTCATGTCATAAGTTCGAGTCCAAATAGACAATGAGCACCTTTTTGGACTAAGAAAATGACAACCTGCATTCCTAACATTTATATAGCTCCACACAAAACAAACAAGACCCAACTCAAAAGAACGAAACAGAACCCATGAAAACACATTCTCGGGCTACCGAATGGCAACCCCTCGTGCGCGGCAACTTGTTTTACTTTTGATACTAGGTTTAAAGAAGCCTCTGCTCCAGATCTAACCCTCATTGCCATAAATGTTGCCTCTTTATACTAAGCAGAGCCTGGTCTTGATAATAATTCCAAGCTTGCAATTCTGGCTAGGGATGCATGTAAAAGCAGGTAATTTCATTGATAGAATCAAGCTGAAAGGAACTCTAGGAATAAAAACACTAAATATAGCATTCGAAAACAAAACCAGTCTCACAGACCTGTGGCACCTCCAATTTGCCAAAAGCTTGTCATACCCATTTCGATCCTTCATTTTTAGGCCCTACAAACCCTATTAAACTTAAGGAGCCTTTTGGGTTCTAAACTTGCCCAGAGGATTTCTTTATCATGTTGGCACTATCTTGACCGAAGATCCAGTGGATGTAAGCTGCCCCAAGACCAGGATAGAATGAGTTTTCGGTAGATTTCGAAGTTTTTTGGCATCCGAAAAACCAAAAGCCAAAAAAACTTAGGCCCACGGCCAGTGGAAAAATACAAAAACATTTTTCACTGTCGAAAAAACAACCAATAACTGTGGTTGTTAGATTGTTAGATATGTCTAGAATATGCTCAAATCCACCCTCTCCCTAACGAAATTGCCCCTTAACAGAGGGCAATCCAACGAAGCCCTACATGCCATTTACACAGTTTGATATTAAACAGCAAAGAAGATCCAACACGAAACAACCAAACAAAAAATATGAAAACACACTCTCGGGTCACCGGAGGGCAACCCCTCGTGCGCAACACTTTGTTTTATTTATGATCATTGATTTGGTGAATATTCTCTGATTCATGCCAGATCAATAACCACAGTTCTTTTCGTCTAAAATAGTTCCACAACTTTCAATGGTGGAAAACTTTAAAAGCGAAACACAATGGTTGAATATGATATTATGCCAATGACATTGCAAAAACAATTAAATTTGCAACTACAAAATCAGAGGCTCTTCCTCTACATTCTTTTCTTCATGTACAACAAAACCACAAAGCAAAGGCTGGACGAATCTGACCTCCATTTACCACCAGTGCCTCCATAATCGACCTCGAAGATGCAGAACATAACTGGCCTTGAAGATGGAGGATAATCCATGACACTCTTAGCGTCAACCCTGAGTCAAACAAAAGGGTGCTAACCTTTTCTTGCAACTTGAAAAAACAACGAGAAAAATAACAGTTGGCTTGCAAAGAGAAAAATAACAGTCGGCCCTGTACCTAGGGAAAGAAAAGTAAAAAATAAAAATCAGCCAAAATCCAGTTACCAGTTACGGTGCAATCGGAGAAGGAATTTATAAGAAACCCATTCAGCTTTGGTTAGGCATCCTGAAATATGTGAAAATCTACCTTTTGCCTTGCCTTGCATACAGAAAGAAATTAAAAGAAACCAAGGGTTCTCATTGAAGCAAAGCAGAAAAATACTTTGTTTTCAACACCGAACCATTATGCTTAAGAGACGAAATCGTGCATCCCTCCTCATCAACATCTTGTTACCAATGAACACTACACAACTCGAAACTGCCTCCCCGATCGGCTCTTCACCTCCAGAAAGAAAGCAAGGCAACTGCACAAACACGAAGGACAACTGAACTAGCAGACAGAATGGTCACCCATCTTAATGCCACCAGCACTGCTCCATTGCAAGAAAACATGAAGGGCCACACTTTCGGCATAAGAACAGACCAATGCAATCATGTCTGTGTTCATGAACTTCCCAAAATTGGCAAGATCGTTTCTTTTTTGATACCATTGGAACAAAAACTACAAACACCATAAAATAGAAATATGACCTCTAATAAAATAAATAAGTAGCTAAAACTGCCCCAAAAATATGATTTTGAATACAATACAATACAAAAATTATAGTTTCAACCATTGCGAGAATACCTCCCGCAATACAAAACCAATTGTGGCAAGTTTATAAGCATTGCATAATAACTAGTAGTAATATTGCACTATTAAGTACTGCCGCAACCATAGAAACATGCTCTCATCTGCTCAAAATTGTAATCATTTTAAAGGAGCCACAATAGGCATTCATGCTATTTGGAGGGTTTTGGTAATGTTACAATCTCGAGGAATTATGAAATGTCTTGTATGCTCTCACCCGCTGATGCAATATCAGCAGCCTTTAGAAAGGCAGGGGAAGATCTTGTACTTTCATTTGCTTGTACATCCAGGTCCATCCTTCAGCATTAACCTCACCTCCAAGATTTTGAATAACTGCTGCACCCGCACAGCAACCTATCTGACAACAGGTTTCCAAAGAAAATCCATGTAGGAACCCATAAAGAAAACCACTTGCAAACAAGTCTCCAGCACCAGTCGTATCAACCACCTTTGCATCCTGAATTCCAGCAATCCTTACTACCTAAACATTCAAATAGTAATTAGCATTTTAGCTTCAATACCCAAAAGATACTAACAAGGAATTACATCACCTCTTGTCCACGTCTAGCAATACAGCCTTTTGATCCGAGCATGATCACCACACAATTGCAATAGGTGGAAAGGAATTCCAGTGTTGATTCCACATCTGTTAATTTTTCTCCCCTGAAATATATCGAAAATGGGTTCCATAAAAGCCACATTTGTTCAATAACTATTAATTTTGATATAGAAGATTTAATTTGAAAAATCATGACAGATCTTATATTTGGTCCATAGCCATTATTATTATTATTATTTGTAAATGCTCGCATTTCCTATACCGACAGGTATGAATGACAATAAGTTATTTTCCTCAATCTGAAGTAAACCTTACCTTCTTAGTTCACGTGCTTCATCCTCATTTGCAAAGCAAATATCAACCATTTTCGACTCAAGCAGCTTCAGTAGACGTGATCTAAAAGTACGTACAACCTGTATCATTGGCAAAACTTTATTAGCAATTCAAACCTACTTAGTTCTTATTGTAACTTATCGCATAATGATTAAAATGGAAGGAAGCATAAGAGCATCCTATGTTTACATTCTCTTTTAGTATATAATGCTAGTCTTGCCTACCCCGACATGTTACTTATCTGAACACAAGAAGATTTTTTATTCACTTGACAAATAAGAGACACATTTATAGAGAACCTCGAAGCTAGCCAGATCCATTGAGACGAGTGCACCTTCCATTTTACATTTTCTTTTAGTATGTAATGCTAGTCTTGCCTACCCCCACGTGTTACTTATCTGAACACAAGAAGATTTTTCATTCACTTGACAAATAAGAGACACATTTATAGAGAACCTCGAAGCTGGCCAGATCCATTGAGACGAGTGCACCTTCCATTTTAGCATGCTCCACAGCCTTTTCAACCAGCTGCTCCCCATAGAATCCATATCCATTCAGTATTACACACTGTCACGTCATCATAATGTGAGTGCTGCAAACTGATATGACATGAGCCAAGAATAAGTTTCATTTTGACTTACATTTGAATTTCGGAAATCGTTTCTGGTGAGCTCTTCAGCCTATCAAGTGACCGCCGAACCCAAGTCAATTCATATGCACCAATTAGAACACTAACATGCAATCCTTTACCTGAAGTCGTACAGCATCCGAGAGGCATGGCCTCATGGTTCTGTTGCCCTCGATGTCCACCAGACATGCACACTGCTTCTCCAAGAATAATGAAAACAACACATAAGATGCCTATGATTGAAAGAAGGCAAAACATATTGTTTGTCATGCATTTCTGCATTACCATCAGGTCCCATATGAGCATATCACCTATAATAAGTTGGAAAAAATATGGATATGATCCCTGTACCTGACCAGTGGGACCCTTCTTAATTCTCAAATGCGAGAGGTCAACACCCGATTCCTCCATGCTTGTAGAGAACATTTGCCCTTGACTATCATCACCTCTGGCACCTACCATGCGACATTGAACACCAAAGCCAGCAGCCAGGCCACGTATAGTATTTGCAACACTGCCTCCAGCTAGACTGTAAAGTACATTCGTTCCTTCTGAGCCTGGCAGCATGTGCGTCTTTACTTCTGATAAAATACTTTGCAGCTCATTCCCAGATACCTGGAAGGATTAAGAGGAGAATTAACATACATAGCAAAGAGCACTTCCATGAGAATCCTAGTTGATGGCTAGCATGGAGTATGTGATCTATGACTCCAGAATATATATTGCCTCCCTTGGACAAGGACCTTTAGACATGTCCAAGACTAATTTCTTGATGATCATAGATACTTGGTTTAAAACCATCATCTCCCAACGTGGATAGCATTGGTGTTGACCCGGTCTCTCTTACTTCATGGCACTATGACATTCTAGCATCATAGCCTGATGCCAGGTTTCAGTAAAATCAGCATTATATTCTGCTCATTACTGCAGGGCATTTGATTACAGACCAGAAACAGTTATTGAACGCCTTTCACATGTACATGACATCTAAAATACCATTAAGTGTAACATATAGAACGCCCAACTGAGAATGAAGAATGATTATATTATGTCCTAACTTTAAGAGAACGCGGGTTCAAGGTAGACGCACACATTGATTACGTAATGAATGCACATTCTCAACCAACAACAGCTTATGGAAACATGCAATAGCATTATACGAGATAATGAACAGCCCATAAATCAATGCAGAGATATACCAGTCCTGTACTGTAAGAAACAAAAAAAAAAGCTATAACGAACCCTTATGGAACCGCCACGCTCCCCTTCAACAGCATCAAGGAGGGACCAATCGACTCTGGCAACGTAATCGACCAGGGCAACGGGCTGAAGGCCAATGCATTGTATAGGCTTATCCTGTTGATGGGCCTGGATGCCCATGTCTCAGGCGCCCCTCCCACCTAGCCTTGGCCTTGGCCTTAGATTCTCTGTTGCCGTGCATTCTTCATGATAGTACAGAGCCCTGTATCAGCCACACTACTAAAGAACATTTCTGACCACTTCACACATTTATTGAGAGATGAACGGATTTGCCATTGTCTTGCGTGACGTTGTGTTGTATATGAGTTCGCACTTTGATGTTGGGATTCATCAGATGTGGATACATTGATTGTAAATGTTGTAAATGTATGATGTGCCCGCTAACAAAAAAAAAAAAGGGACCTTCAAATTTTAGCTCCAAACAACACGTTCTTGCATCACGAAAAACTGAGTCGACCTCCAGTAGACTTTCTACTATCCCTTGCTAAGTCGCGCCGCCAGCAATCTCACCAGAGTTTGCTCAAAAACTGCCGAAAAAAATAAAAAAACTAAAAAGGTTTCAAGGTCAATCGCCAATGCATTTTCACCGTCAGAAAGTTTCACAAGATTGGAAATTGCACATGTTCAAACATATAACTGGAAATCGCACATGTTCAAACATATAACAATTATGTCATATTTTCATTCTGGAGCTCCAGATATAAGTTTCAAATTCATATAGATTTAGTAGGTCTTTCCTTAACATTCTCTATGCTTTAATGAATGAACGGCCATGATTAGACTGTGTTTAGATAGATAGATAGATAGATAGATAGATAGATAGATAGATAGATAGATAGATAGATAGATAGATAGATAGATAGATAGATAGATAGATAGATAGATAGATAGATAGATAGATAGATAGATAGATATTATTTTAACATCCACGGGGAACCTATAGCGGGCCATGAGATGGGTCTATACATAGTGCGGCTCATGGCAGCTTAAACTCGAGACATACATGTTCTAAGACAGTATAATACAAGGACTTGAGCAAAAAGGCTCAAGACTGGCACTGAACGGAAATAGTTCGACAAGAATGACGTCCTTCTATATATAGATCCTGACTTCTAGACCAACGATTAAGATTTCGCCACTCCAAACGATGAGACGGCGCCAACTGTCGCATATGTATTTAGGTTCTGAAATGTTCCAAAACCTCCTGAAAATAGCTTTCTATATGAAGAAGATGCAAGGGAATGCCTTTCAGAAGTATTGATAGCTCACTTGTCAAATTTCATATCCTGCTTTAAGCAACTACTTTTTGCATCCCTATGATGACCATCTTTGCATGTACAAATATAATACCCATATATGGTTACCCCCCTCCGACGATGGCAACATGATGTCAAGCACGGATCTGAAGTACTCGGGCTCCTTCTTCTCTGGATAGTCGTGACAGAACTCCACAACTTTATCAAGAGCATTAGCAACATTCTCTGGGGAATAGTCTTCCCAATCCACCAAACAATAAAGACGACGGCACAGGAATATCGTGTCCAAAATTTATCGAACTTCAAGTTCCTCGTGATCATCAATCTCGATTGGTGGTGGAGGTGCAAGCACTCGATCCAAAAAGGGATTTTTTGTATAGGGCTCCTTTAAAGAGAGGTGGAACACCGGTAAGGACGGATTGAGGTGGAAGCTTCAAATTAAAAGTAGCATCACCAACTCGATCGATGATCCGATAAGGCCTTAAACGTCGATAATCAAGCTTGTTACAGAGACGAGCTATCATCGGCAGTTCTGGCGCAAAAGTCAAACAAGGTCACCAACTACAAAAGGTGTGGCATCTCTGCAATGTTGGTCAGCATGACGATGATAATATGCTTTGGGTCTGGAGAAGGTATTGCTGAAGATTAGTATGGAGCATGTGAAGCTTCTCGAGTCGGGACTCGAAACTACGATGATTGATTTTATATCAAGGCAATGAAGGGCCATTGAGGATGCATGCCGGAATTAACAACGAAATATAGACAAAATTATTATAAGCAAATACTGCAAGGGTAGTCAATCAACCCAGTCATCCTGCTGATAATTGATGAAGCATCGCAAATACTGCTCAATAGTCTGATTAGTGCGTTCAACTGGCTCATTACTCTCTAGATCATATCTAGAAGATAGCAGATGTTCCACATACAAGAGTTGCATAAGCCATTTCCAGAAGCTAGCAATAAATTGGAGACTGCAGTGACTAACATAGATGAGTTAAACTACTTCTTGAACCAAAAGATCAGTTGTAGCTTCACTGGAGATGGCTATGGCAGACGAATGCCACACCCTTCAGAGTTGTCCGGCATATGATGACATTCGGACAGGCCATGCTGAACTGGTCTGTCCTGGCCAGCCCCTACATGAGATGTTGAGCACGAGCTCGGTACGGAGGTTGGGCTCATACATTCAAGAGATCATGAATTGCCATGATCAGCTCGGTCCTCAAGCACTTACCTGATACATGTACATAGCTCTATCTATATTTGTATTTGTATTTGTACAGTTTGACAGCAAACCTATTCCTGTCACAGTTTTCCTCCCAAACAACTCTTTAGGGCAGGGAGGGGGTTTTTTAACCCGGACAGTAATATGCTTGTTGCACCTCCTATTTGGGTCCCATAGGCCAATTGGTCTCCGTGGACGATAAAAACTCTATTCTATTCTTTATATGAATCTAACAGAGCACAAATCACCTCCTCCCTCCATTTTTCCATTCCAATCCTACGAACTCAAGGATGTTACATGGTACGTGCGCAGGGGAGCTAGAGAATGCTACCCCACTGATGCGTACCTGTACCTATGCAACAAGACAAGAAGGGGGAAGTTCAGGCCCGAGGACTACTATCCTGCTGGAGAAATGACTAGCCCGACGTCCACAGAAAATGAAGATGAGATACTAATGAATTGTATAATCTTCATTCCTTTTCCATATAAATTTATACAGGCAGCAAACTAACCAAGCATCCTAAATGCAGGATATAGTAGACATCCTGTCCTCAGTAATTTTGTGTGATGAGAAACTTATGGTCAAGGGCTTATGGTACCCACGTACAAAGGAAGACGTGGAAAAAGAGAGCGAGCCGGAAGAGGAGGATGAGGAAGAGGAGGAGGAGGTGGTAATGACAGGGAAGGGCAAGAGGAAAGCCTTGGTTGTTCAAACACAGGCTCCAAAGAAATATAGAAAGACCAAGGCCTTGACAATCGAAGAGTCTGCAGAAACACTTCAAAAGGCTCCTGGTGCGGATATTGTTTTGAAACCCTCAGATAGATCAAGTGCAATATTAAAAAGGGTTAATGAAACAAAGCTTTTGAAGCAAACCATTTCCCTAACACTGAGCACAATCAAGAGGCCACTGAAGAATGAGGATAGGGTCAGAGTGCTTCAAGTAAGGAGCTGTACGCAGCACATGTGGCAATACTAAAGCAGAGAATGCGAAGAAATCCACATGCCCATGTGTCACCACTAGTTATGGTTGATCGAGAGCAGGTCCAAGAGCTCAGGCAGTACAGGAAGGCTGACTACGAGGGCTACACATGTTATGTTCTCAGTGGTACACACAGTTATAAGGCCAGGAAGGAGCTATCTAAGGAAGAAAGCAGAAACGAGGTCTGGAAGAGCGTTGAAGCCCATATATACGTTGGGTTGACAGACGAGGAGGCGAAAGTCATTGCCGTGAGTCACAACCTTGACAATGATTTTAGGTTGAAGATGAGCCTCATAGACAAGATTCGCTTCATGCACAGAGAATATGTCGAGTTTAAGCAATTGCATGGAGAGGACATCAAGAAGCAGAAGAACAAGCTCCAAGAACTTCGCGAGACCTGTGTGACTGAATGTTGCTTGAGTTACGATTCTGATAAGAAGCCCATAGATTAAAGACAGCGCTTTCAATGATGAGGCTTTCACACATGTGCAAGTACGAGCCTTTTTGGATGGCCTGAAGGATGTCGCCATGTCAGCAAATTGGAGGGTTATAATTTTTTACTCCGACCTGCAGACAATGTCGGTGCTTAAACCTGTAGGAGCGGTCTGCAACGCCAGATTTGAAAACTGCATTTGGTAAACTTTACAGTCGCTCACTTTTTCTATTTCATTAAAATCCAGATGTATAAATTTATACCCCAGAAGCCCTGCGGTATAAGACTAGAGCCCTGAGGCTTAAATTTCACGGTAGAACCTGCGGTATAAACTTATACCGCTGGTGCCTTGCAGTATAAATTTATACCGTAAGAGCACCTGTCATATAAATTTATACCGTTTTCTTATTATATTTGACTTACCATTTCTTTTTCTGCTGCCAGGCTGAAGACTAACTTCAAAGGTCATGGTGGGGGTCCGCGGTTAGTCAGTTGCTTCGAGCACTTTCAACCTGATACAATGGTTTTTACGCCCAGGGGGCTGGGTTCTGGATGTTTTTTCCGGAACTGGTATCACAGCTATATGCGCACTTAAGAAGGGGTGTAATGTGATGTTAGTTGACATAGACCCGGACAAAATCAGTTTCATCAGGACCAGAATAAGTTCCTGTGAGTTCTTTCCTAATGAAAATGAGGAATTGGGAGCAAAGAATGGTGATGGGGATGTCAAAGGCACCTACACTGAAATCTAGCCTCTAATAATAGGAAGAAAAGATGAGGAGGTGGAGTTTGTGGATCTAGAACCAGTTGAGCTAGAGTCCGCCAAGTAGCCTGTTCCAGTAGCCTTAGAATCAGAAGCAGGTGTCTCTGGCTTTGTGGCCTCTCAAGAAACAGATCCAAAGGGAGATGAGAGTTCTGTGGACTAGGAAGAACCACCTCCCCCCGTATAAATTTATACCGACAGGTTTCAATTTTAAAATGTCGGTATAGATTTGTACGAGTACCGTTCTACATATTTTATAAGCTATGTATAAAATGGATTGTATTATATATTCATGAAGATTTTGGAAATGGAAGCTCTTATTCTATCTCTAGCAATGTTTAATTAGAGCAACTTTCTTTTTGCTACATACTTTCTTCTTCTCATTTTGTAAATTACACTTTAAAGGCATTTACAGATTATGATGCAAAAGGGCACATATTTTCAACAAAAATAATTTGTTGGATCTCCAAAGTTAGAGTTATCCACCTCAAAACTGTCATTTTTTTTTTCCTTTTTCGTTTAATCAAATAGCTGTAAAAATGTTACTTTTTATGTGGTATTCTAAACATCAAGTGTTCAACAATCTTTCTTGCTCCCTATTTTGTCTCTTTTTTGAATTTTTCAGAATTTTCAAAGGAACCTTTCAAACGCACTTCTTAAATAAGGGCGTTTCGTTTTAAACCTTGTTTAGAGAGCTTTAATACTTTAGTGCAATAAATAGCAGAAACAAGCATTCCCTGTTTACATGGTAGAATAATCTGTGACAACAGTAATATTGGAAGATTGATAACTCTGCATTATAAAAGGACACAAAACCTGGGTTTTTGTTTTGGACTCAAGATTTATTGTAGGATTTCTTCTTCTGTTTTATCCCGTACCATGTGCCCAAAACAACACTTTTTAAATCTATTTGGCATCATAGAGTTTTGAGCCTTTACATCTATGGCAACGTATATCTTAAAAGATTAACACTATACATGTACTTAGAACCCGTGTTTTATTTTTGAACTCAAGGTTCATTGTACTTTCTGCACTTTTTGGATGTATTTGCTGTCATGGAGTTTTTTGAGATGCTAATGAAGAAATATTTTTGAAAATTGTCCCGAGCACTTAAATCTTTGATACCATTATATCTTTATGCAGATAAATTAGGCCTATATCGAAGGTGCAAAGACTCAAATGCAATCATGATTTTGTGACTGAGGCAGAGAAAAGATAACAAATCATTGCAATATGATTGGAAAAGCATACAATAATTTAAATTTGATTGCTCGCACAATGGCATATTATGTTTTTCGTTTCTAACGTTCAGCACATCACAAGCAAACTCTATAAAATTCGGGTTTCATCTTGGTAGAACTACTTGAATTCTTCATTTTCTGATTCTTCTAATATTTATGTTATTTCTTAGGTGAGAGTTGTAGATGGCAATGGATTAGTTGCACTATCCGATTTAGTTTCACATCTCCATGTTCCTGTTATTTCTAATGTTCCTACTGTTGCCAATGACCCTTCAACTAGTCAGAACCAGCAATCAGCGTCTGCTCATCCACCTGCTAATGTCCCTTCAAGCAAATTTTCTAAGCCTAAACCTAGAAGGCTTAAATTACCTGAAAGTTTGAGGGGGAAGTTGCTTGTGACCTCAGATGAACTGTGCATGCTAGATTGCAGCATTAAATGCAGTGTGATTTGGCAACTAGAGTCAGGCAGGAGCAATTAGATGAGAAGAAAAGACTGTACATGCAAAGAAAGAAGGCAAGAAAGCAAGAAAAGAAGAGAAGGGAAGAGAATAAAAAGTTAGGGGAGGGAAAGAAGGCAACAACAGCAGCTAAGAGGGCAGCCCTAGAAAAAGCTAACTTGGAGGACCAAGAAATTGTTGCACATAGACCTCAAAGAAATAAGAGAAAGACCAAAAAGATATTAGATTCTGAGGCACAAGGAGTGGATAAAGGTCCTCTTATTTTTAGAACTGATGATTTTGTTGTTAAGAATGTTGAACAACATGCAATTGAAGGAATTGACAAACATGTTTAAAATTAGCCAAATGAACATTTTTCTTGCAGCTAGGGTCTAGATTTAGTAAAAAATTTACCTTTGCTTGCATTTGAGGATAGTTAGATGGACAATAATGATGCATTGCCTTGTAGTCTTGAGGAAACGCATTGCATAAAAGGAAGAAAACTAGACATTCTAAGTTCATTAGATTCTGATGAAGGACTTGAGGCTGGGGGAAAGGTGAAGACTTTGGATGATTTATATAGGTTTGAAGCGTATATAGATTTGAAGCGGAACAACATCTTCAAAGTTTAGGTCTTTGAGACCACAATCTTGTGTATTCACTTTTGCAATATTCTACTTGTATCTTACTTGCAATCGTGTGCAAAATTGACCTCTTAAATGAGATAAGTCAGTGTATAAGTTATTAATTTCTCGATGAAATGAAATTCATTAAACCTTTATTAGACGAATTGAGCAAAGCTGATGTGGGAGTGTTGGTGCTTAACTACTTGATTTTGAAGCATTGAAGATAATGAGTTGAGCTTTTAAGTTCATTCACAAATAGTTCGAGGGATCTTATTTTTGGTCCTGTTTGAACAAGGATCAATGTATAGGATCCCTCCAGCAGGTATCATTTAAATTCCATGAGATCTCATTTACTTTCATTTATATTGACAACACAACTACCATTAACATTATTAACACAAACCATTGCATTTAACACATTTAAATTAAAATCCCCCTTAAACCCCCTTTGGTTTGGGTGCATATTCACACGGGGGGTTACTCCGGGCAACGAGAGCTGTCGGATGGGCATATTTGCCCTTTATTCCAAGATCTGGACCATACATAGCGATCCTCGTTTGTGGGGTATGCATGTACAAGTTTTTGTATACTGTATATTAAGGTTTACAAAATACTATAAGGTTTGAGAGAATGTACTTAATGGTGTTAATTTTGTACATGTATTGTAAATATATTTTTGGGGCTCTCGCTGCCCTACGTAACCCCCCGTGTGAATATGCACCCAAATCAAAGGGGGTTTAAGGGGGATTTTAATTTAAATGTGTTAAATGCAATGGTTTGTGTTAATAATGTTAATGGTAGTTGTGTGTTAATTGTTATATTAAAAAAATTTTTGGGCCCTTCGGGCCCTAACTAAAGCCTTTGCACATGTAGATGGAAATGAAAAACAAGACCAACATCTGCCTTCAAAACGAGAATACCATTTCTACATTCTCAGCTATTACAAGGGCATATATTACTTACCGGAGTAATTCTTAGTAACACAAATAAACCAATTGGAGTTGTTATAAGGAAATGATGCATTACCATTGTAATATCATGGTCTGATGTGAATGTAAAGATTTACATTACAATTGAAAAACAATTTAATTGGAATTGCTTCAATATATGTAATAGCAATAAAAAACCAGATATATGGGCTTCACTATGTGCCTCCAGGTTATGTCCTTCATGCAAAGGATCATATTTTTTAATTAGCAATAGCCTATGTAGCATCAACGGTACCTGGCAATGAGCTCACCTAAATGTAGGGGATGAATAATTCATTGCTGGCAGCAGTCTGTAACACCAATAATATCTAGAAATGAGCCAAGAGCAGGGAATGAACCCTATCATAATCGGTGAGAGCATATATTCCTGAGAATTGCTGCCAAGTCGATGTACACGGCAAGGGTTTTATCAGAAGACAACTCATTGCTTGCAAATCATAAGGCCCCAAAATGAGTTAAAACTTGGTAGAATGAGTATGGCATTTGCCAAAGTTTTTCCTGCTAAAGTAGCTACGGTATCCAGCTACGTTCCAATTTTGTCTTTGCTCACTTGCTTGTGATTATGCTTGCATTTCTACAAGGGTGAAGGCACAATGTTTGCAACCCACAGAACTTGAGATGTTCCTCTGCAAATTCCTGCAGCACATGTAGATGCAAGAAGGTAAGAGCGGAGGAATGTAAGAAAATAATTAAATCTGCTATGCTAATTGCGGTCATTGCACCTCCATAAGTTGCAAATGCTTTGTAACATATCAAGGATTCCACAAAACTATAAGATAAACTAGGGGACAAGTACTGAAACAGTAGTCAACATTACAAAGATATGTGCTGCATCATAGCAAATCTAACATAGTCAAATGGAAGAGGAATGGATGTTCCATACCTAGGAAAAAAAAACAGAGAGACGAAATAGCTGATGGAAAACCTATGGCGCTGTTCCTTTTTCTAGAACTTGCAGCTGTGACATGAACACAACCATCTCTGTAATTGTTGTATCTGTTTTGACGTTGGAAAAATCGATACAAACAATATCTGGACCGGCCTAGTCTGATCTGGTTTGTGCAGAAATCGACCTTGCGTAACAATCGCTTCAAACAACCGCCAGCTTAAACCCTTGACGACGGGTTTAAGATGGCATGAAAACCCGCATGAAAGCTCTCCCTCCTTAATCGAATGCAAATCTGATAGCCCTAAATTAAATCGTGCCCTCTTCAGTATTCTGCAACTAAGCAAAGCAATAGACAGCAACACACCTAGGTGTAGAGATGAAGATCCCAGGATGACCTTCAGCTTGCCCAGTGCGCTGTAGTTTTGAATGGGGCAATGCGCCATACTTAGATTGCTTCTCAGATTCTGCTGCAAAATGGTTCTCTAAATCCCCTTCACTAGTAAAACCCTAGAAGCTTGGCCGGGGAATTAAGCTTGTCCTGTAATTTTACAGTAAATCAAAACCTGGTCATGGCAAAGCAATCGGCCGTAGTTTAACTGACTTTGTTCAAGAACTCGATATGTTCATAGCAAGCAACTCCTATTCACGATTCTCAAATGATTTGGCAGGCGGACAAGACATTGGCGGGTGGAATCCCGTCCAGGATTTTGGATGCCGGACAAGAAAATTTTGATCCTGGGCTCCATTAGCGTGATACGACATTCACGCCATCGCCAAATAGCCATCGAGAACGCGGGCCATAGCGAGAACAAAACTGCCAGAAATGGTCCTCTAAATCCCTTCTCCACGAACCCTAAACTCCAACCCTAAAGTTGAATGCCTCGTTGCTTGCATGGCCTTCATAAAATTAAATTAATTAAGTTTTTAAGGAACAAAAACATGCAAGGCAAAACCATTGCAAAACCATAGATAAAATGCCATTTAAATATGAGAATCCAGTGTGCACTCTAGATATACTGATTAGTATGCCTCGTGCAATACGCCCATGAAATCATATAAAAACCATGCCAAAAAGCGTATAAAATCACAAAAAAAACCCCCTGTTATAATGCTACATATTTGATATGACGTGGACATGGAGTTCACTTCCCCCACCGAAGGTTAGGGTGCTTTTGTGGCAGGTGGTGCACCGCTGTATCAGGGTGAATGCCCTTGTGAGTCGGTTTAGGCCGGGTGTGAGCCCTCTCTGCCCTTGTTGTGGCCTTCATCGTGAGACTGTGGAGCATTGTTTGGTTCTATGCCCTCACTTGCAGGCTGCCTGGGATTGGGTTAGGGCTCTGTTTCATGTGAGATTGACTAGCCAGCAGTTGCTGCTTCATGTGTATCCTGGTGCTTGGCCGCTCTTGCGGCAGCAAGCCTTGCATTTGTGTGTGGCTTGGTTGGTGTGGCTGATTTGGAAGCGGCGGCGGTTGTGGATCTTTCAGGGGATTCAGTGACTGACCTCTCCGATTCCCCGACTTCGTACAAGCTATTTCAAAGCTTTACGGTATTCCGAGGAGTAGTAGCGGAAGTTTGCCATTTGGCGGGACTTCTTGGGTGTTGTAGATGGTGATGGTCAGTTTGTACAGCAGTAGAGTTGCAGTTTTTCTGTGAGTTTGTTGTGGAGTGTCGAGGTATCGCTGTCTCTTTGGGGCAGTTCTCCTTCCTCCTCACTTGCTTTGTAACATTACCATTCTTTTAATATATTGATGACACAATTCTTCCAAAAAAAAAAAAAAAAAAAAACATATTGATATGATTGTTTTGTTTTGCAGGTCCAGTAATGGTAATTGTTCAGAAAACTGGTATAGAGGTTCAATTCCTCTAGACTGGTAAGAATTAGAGTTCAAGTGAGAGGAATCAAGTTTAAATTTAGGTTTTCGTAGGCTTCTTACTATCACTATTTAGGCCAACGCGCATTACCATCTCTGAATTTTACATCACCATTTAGGAACATACTATCAACCTTATGTTTGTTGCCTTCACCATATGGCGTGATCATATCCTCATCATGTCATGACTAAAGGCCTCGCCATACTTGGAGTTCCTCACCATGCCATGACCATTTACTCGCCATTACAACACCCTGCATCACATGAATACAATGCACCGTTGAAGCAAATCCATCACCCTTAAGGGGTCTGGACCCTCTGACTTTGAGTGGTAACTTTTTACTGAAAACTTGAAATTTAGGACAGGTATTTTTAGGTTCAACATGTCTTAAAGCAAATTTTTGTGCAAGATTTATGATTTCAGCCTATTATATGAATTTGGAAGTAAGTTTTGTATTAAGTTCACCATTGCTGGCACCCCCAACTTAGTGCATGATGAAGAAGCTGCATGCACTGTTAGAATAATGATAGGCGGTGTATGGTGTTTGACATGCGACAAACAAAGGTTGCACCACTAGAGAATTGGATATAAGAGCAACAAATTTTTTCCTTCAACAAAGCAATAGGACATTGATTCTGACACCCTGCAATAGATTTCTATGCAATTTGGAGACCTTCTACAATCTTCTCTGATCAAATATGGCCCACAATAGGCGGATTTAACTCATGGCAGGCTGTCTCAGATTTCTGCAGTTTCACCTATGTTAAAGAAAAACTTAGACCAATTAAAAAAAAGTGTCTTGACCATGCTTAAGCACAGGCAAAAAATATTAGCATGCACAAGGAATACGTTTTTGGGACCTATAGTGCAAGAGAGCAAAATAAACAGGAGGGAATAGATCCAAAAATAATAAGACAGATATCTGTAGAGAAAAATATTAGAGTTTAGCAAAAGATTCACTGCCAGGTTACTTTCATGAAGATGGAGCCAGATTAACGTTGCAACAAGCTAGGCTAGAAAGGGCAGAGTTCTATTTGGAGCCATCTATAAAAAGCTAAGATAGAGTGCCCAAGGTTTTTCTATATCATAAATTGCAGCTGTTTTAGGATCAATACTATTATGGAGTGCATGATTGCGAACAATCTCATCTTCTAGGAGGCGTGGGGTGAGTGCAGGAATCATATCCATAATGGCAAAGATCCTGTTCAGATTTTCCGTCCACTTTCATACCTATGCAGTAGTCCTCAGGACAGAGAATACCATGCTCAAGCTCTATATAGATAAATATAGACCCAAGCTTGTCATTATTGCCTTCTCAAAGCTGGTGGAACAACTACACCTCGGTCTAACAGAAAATTTGGCAGATCAATATTTATGCTAGAGTTAGACTGTTGGCAAAGGGAACAACTAAAAATATCTCAGCGTTTGTTCAGGCTGCAAAACCGGAAAAAAAAATGCTAGAAATTGCAACAAAATGAGTCCAAAAATGCCAAATTTGGCATGCCCTATCTAGCAAAATGGACTCTTGATGATGGATGGCCATCCACAAAATTTCTAAAAAATTTTAAACTCAAATAGGAAGAGGTTTTCTGCTATGCCATGATGGCTCCAGCTGAACATGTCGGACATCACAAGCTAAGAACTCTTAAGCCCGTCAACATGATGGAATAAGAAAAAATATAGGTTTAAGAGGAAGAGTTTGGAACACATAAGGCATGACAGGAGAAGAAAACAATGCAAATCAACCGAAAGGAAAGTAATAATATATTGGCCCATATTAGACTACGAAAAAACAAAAGCAAATGCTGAGTCTGTTCAGGAAGCCCATGCTCTGAAAATGACAAACAATCAGGTAAATACACATCAAAAATTACGATGGTCTAGTAAATTACACTGGAATTAGGACAACAGATTCGATTCAAGAAACCATCATAAAGCAGAGTTTTGGGATAACATCGACAACCATCACCTGCAAGTAAACTACCGTACTCTTCCCGCTCTATTAAACTCTGGTATTTGAAGCAATGCTCACACCATGTAACCATTAGTCATAGGGCTCCAAGAGTCATTGATGACAAAATATTTCAATTCAATTCTATTCTATTCTATTAAGAAGCAACCTACCCTACCAAACAATAGCTATTGTACACTAAGTACCCTACCTATCTATCTATCCCTCTTATAGAAATCCCAAGAGAAATGTGATCAAATGTAGATTATCTACACGTCCATTACAAAACTACACAAGCTACACTGCCAGCACAAAAAGTAGAAAACTAGAAACATAGACTACACAAGCTAAGATGCCAATATAGAAAGTAGAAAACTAGAAACAGAAAGAAGAAAGAAAATTATCGCTCAAAGAGAAGGTCGATAGGAATGAACTGGAAGGCAATGACAATATATAGAGAACAATAAAACAAAGGGAAAGTCCAATAAAAATAGGCCAATGATATGTCATCTTCCCACTATGATGGCATAGAACCATTGCATTCCTGGGATATTATATGTATCAAACAAACAACAACATATGGCCGAAGTGATGTGGCTTTCTTATTGAGCATTCAAAAAGCAAGGTACCATAGTACAGTAGTAGAAACGATTGGCTTTAAAATATAAAGCCAAATCTAGAAGTAGAATCATCGAGGGTTTCAGTAAGCAAAGAAATAAACCACAATGAAACTTGGAGTCCGAGATTTATCAACTGGAATAAGAACTCTGTCCTTTCGGGTTTTCGGGGGAATCCATGGAGATAAATAAGGGACTAAGAGCAACACACATGCATCATCCGTCTAACATTTGACAACAATCCTTGCGCATCCACAATTCCACATAACAGTTGCAAACTCCCAATGACCATGACAGCTTGATAGAGTGAAGAAGTAAGAAAAATATCGAACAAGTTCGTCCATAGTCATAAATCCACGTCCCTAGTTCAAATGCGACTTGAATTAGATCATGACAGCTTGATAAAGTGAAGAGGCAAGAAATAATGTTGAAAGTTTGTCCATAGTCTTGAAGCCATGGCCCAACTCAAATGCGCCTGAATTAGATCTAAAAGAACAAAAAGCTTTAAAATGAAACATGTTAAGAACCATTAGTCATAGCAAGCATATATGAGAACATGTCGAGTTCAATATGAAGCAAGAAATAAGCAAACCACCCATATAAAATAAGTACAAGCCAACGGACAAATGACCATGACATCTTGATAGAGAGATGGAAGCAAGAAAAAATATTGAAAAATCATCCATAGTCATGAAGCCACTTCTCAATTTAAATACGGCATGAATTAAACTAAAAGGACAAAACACTTGAAAATGAAACATGATAAGGAACCATTAGCCATGTCAAAATCAACAAACAAGTATATACAAGAAATAAGCAAGCTGCCAATACAAAATGAGCACAAACCAAAGGGTCGGGGAAGAACATCCACCTAGCCAGGAATAACATCTGCAAACTAGAGTGCGAAAGAACATCCATCCAAACACCACAATGAAGCAAACGGGGTGGGCAAGAACATACGCCTAGTCAAAAAATATCAAATGCAACTAAGGCAGGGAAGAACATCCACCCATAAACTACAAAACAGAGGAAAAGTAAACAAATAGGTGAGGAGAAACGCGAACCACAAATCTCAAGTATATTGTAAAAGGGCATGGGAGGGTGGGAAAATAGAAAGGCAAAACACAAAAAGAAGGAACGCTCAAGAGGAAGGCCGATGACGAAAATCTAGAACTGACGAAATACATAAGTTGTAAGAAAAAAGGTCTCATGGAAAAAAATAGACATTCCAAAAAAATGCCCATCTTCTCCAAGAATGATGGTTCTATATTGCCATATAACCATTGCATTCTTGGGAAGACTCTTATAGTAAACAAACAACAACATATGACCGAACGAAGAGGAAACTCCACCTTATAAACCCTAAGTGCGATGGTAGGTGGCAGGAAAATCCTAGCGAGAAGAGAAAAGATATGCAAGGCAAGATAAGTCGAGAAAAAGAAGTCAACAAACATCAAGAAAGAAAAAAAGGAAAAAGAGTGAAAAATAACTAAGGAATGCAAAGGGGAAAAACCTCCAATGAGATCCCACTTGTAGCCGTGGGCACGGATCGAGAAGGGCAATCATGAACGTTATGCAAGGAAGAACAAATACTTAGTGTTGACCAAAAAACAAGGTACTACATTGCTGGGAAAGAAGAGCCAAAGGACAATTGGATTGTAGACGCCAATAGACATATCATCTAAGAAGTTCGTGTAAGCACTGCCTTGGACTTCGGATATAAGGAACATAACAACAAATGAATTAGTGCATGAACGAAAGTAGACTATTGAACCACACATGAAAAATAAAAACTTGTTGGAAGTGTGAATCACAAGCAAAAAGGGATGAAAGCTCAACATAATACCTATAAAGGCCCATCAGCATTACTTTGAACAAGCTTAACTCAAAACATCTGGTTCGATATGGAATAGTAAAGCGCGACACAATTTGGGATCAGGTACCGAGTTGTCACAACAAAAGTGCTAACAAACAAATGCATACTATCGCTGCCATACTAAAGATGAAAAAAACCGAGGACATAAGTTACATCATAGCTAGAAAAAGGTAATGAAGGACAACTAAAGCATCTCCATATTGTATAGACATAGGGGAAACTATGAATAATACATAGACTAATGCGAAGAGATTTTGAAGCACCTCTGTATTGAAAGGGCCCATAGAAACAGTGAAAAGATTTATAATACATAGACAAATGCGAAGGAAGTTAGCAAGACTGATGCAGAGAGTCAGATCTCAAATAAAAAGGAAAAGCCAACTTAAAGAAAACATTTCGAGGTCAACCAAGGCTGGCATAAACTGGTCCAAATGAAATGATACGTGAAAGACTTAGATAGTACAAAAATGACCTAAATTCATGTGAAGCTGCAAAAAAGGAAATCAAATCAAAAGTATAAAATGATAGGAAGCCCAGAATGCTAAACTAAGCCAACAAAGACAAATTCACTTACCGTTCACTTAGGACCTATTGGAGATAAACAAACATCCAGCATTAGTGTAATATATAAGATGAGAGTTTGAATAAAATGGTAGTGGTTTTTTCCATGGAACATCCATGGAAGCTCTTCTGCTCGGCCTTGCATCCATGCTCTAGTCTTGCTTTAGGCCATATCCAGCATTGTGGAGCAAGCTGACATGGAGCTAGTCTCTTCGAGCTTAAAGCGCTAACGACCCACCACAACAAAAGATGCTATAGTGTTTAACGATAATTTTCATTCTGTAAGTCTTATCCTGGGCCCTTTCCATGAAACCGCCACAGAATTTGGAGCAATTGATCATAATCTGGGCAAATTCGTTGCTTGATTTGAATCAAATGTTTAAGAAGAAGATGAAGAGCAAAAAAAAAAAGGACCTTTTTCTTCATGACGGAATTGATCGATATGGATAACCAAGTTTCCTTCTGATATATGAGCAAAGCTTTGCTAAGTTATATCTGTCCATCACAGGATTTAAGCACCAAGTTTTCATTTTCAAGCAGCTCTAATAACTGAAACCCTGTTGTATGTTGTGCCAGAATTCCAGAGCTAGGTACTGCTCTTGTATTCAAGAAATAGAAGTAAAAAACTAGCAATGGCCAGAATAAATCCATTTATTTTTAAGGTTTTTGTTCCATAAACTGCCTTGAGCCTTCAGTTGTTCACACAACGAGATGCTGGAGCAAAGAGATCTTCTTTTCTAAATTTCCAGTTATACTACAATGTCACATAGTCACTCTTTTTAAACTTTTATAGTATATTTTTGAAGTACATTGTCTTACATATGTTGTGATAAGTATATTTGATTTCTTAATGTAAAATCGTACTCTTTGGGTCTCAAGCATACTCCTAGGATATTCCTAAGAATGTTCTATTTTAGTGACGGTGATTGACGTAAAGAGCTAAATGTCAATTGTATTAATTATGACTAGTCTTTTAGATGGAAATGCTAGCAACAATCCATCCTACTGCGTGAGGGCATTTGTAGTTGGATATTTTGAATAATTCCAAAACGTTCCATTTTTGCTTTCAAACTAGCAAGAAATGAAAGAATGGTATGTTGATTACTACCTTAACTATAATCCTACTATCTGCCCAAGAGCAATGCGTGTGGAAGATTCCTGCAACCGAGGCATCCTTGTCACCCGCATAATCCTCAAGCCAGATTTCTATCAAATCTACTTCAGACTGTGGAACTATGGTAGCTATATGAGAATACAAATGTTCTGGAAAATTTTGATAGCATACCAAACTTTCCATAGGAAAACCATCCATAGGAAAACCCCTCTCCTTGAATGATGATGGTGAAGAATTTCATAAAAGAGAGAGATGCTCCACACTAAATATTAGGGCTTCCAAAGCACAATTCCCAAGTGCACAAATTTTGCCCATCCCAGAAGCCTATATAGATTCCAGTACCTTAATATTACAGCTTATGTGATAGTATCAAGTTCCATATAACGTTTCCAAAATGAACAAAATCCACAAATTAAATTTTTTTATTGAAGGCTGGCTATACTTATATTAAACTATTAGAATATGTTACAAAATAACTTTTTGCAAGGGAAGTATAACCCTAAAATCCACAAATTAAAATCTTCCACACTAAGTAAAATATACAACACCACTTAAAAGCCAGGCCTTAAGTGTGTTAACACGTGGCATTAATTCTTTTAAGAAATGTAATTAGGTTTTGCATTCAATTTTTACATACGGCATTCCAAACATTTAACCAAATATTCAACCTTAATAGTGTGAACACACAGCATTGATTCTTTTAAGGAATGTTATTAGATTGGGCTTTAAAATATTGCATTCCAAACATTAGATTGGGCTTTTACATATTGTATTCCAAACATTTTACCCAATATTCAGCCTTAATAATGTAAACACATAGCATTGATTGAATATTGCATTCAATTTCTACATGTGGCATTCCAAACATTTTACCCAATTTCAGCCCACAAATATAACATATGACATCACGAACATTTTACCCTTCACAAACATATTTTCCCACTGCCTCCGCACTACTGCGCATCTCCGGTGTTTCCACATGAGATGGCATACATAAAAAATTACTTAAACAAGGATGTACTTGAAGAATTTTTATAAGATATATATTTCAAGTTAATCCCTCCTATACAAGAGTTCAGAAACATCAAGAAACAAAATACCTCTTATAATTGAAGAAAAATAGCTGGCGTCATCTCAAACTTAAGCATACAAATTTTTGAAACTCCTATTTACATGAGGCCTGAAGACTAGAGCAACCAGTAAATAAGGCAATTTCCTTTCTATGTTCTGATGCTTTTCTTAATACAACCAAAGCTGCCCATCTCACTAGTGCAAGAGGCGTTCAATTTATATTACATTGATAATACAAACTGGCATATAATTGACCAGAATTATTTACAATAATATGCAACTTGGAATAGTAACTAATTTTCATTCAGAATGCAAAACTAAAATCATCAAAACTCCCAAACAACTTGCAGACTTTGGCTTCATAGCATGCCTTAATGCATGTATTCTCGATCACGATTAGCACTGCTCCCAGTAAGATACACTAAACAGCAATGTTTAGCATATTCGTTTTGCTATTAATTGAATCAATACCTTCCAAAAGTGGTCGGCTTCAACTTCATACCTTCTTATGCCTCTTCATGCCTATCGTTATTATTGTGAATTATGTTGAATTTGCATAAAGGACATGTTGCATTGATTCGTAACCATTTGTCTATGCATGAGCAATGAAAATGATGGTTACAAGGCAGTTCTCGCAGTTCCACCCCGTCATCATAAGGTGATAAACATATGCAGCATTCCTGATCCACAAACAATGAAGGTTGTTACACCAGGAATGGAAGAAATGAAGATCGCAGCTTATTCTTAAGAGATGCTTTCCACATTACATGCTTCATGAAATGAAATGAGGACATGAAATCACTACCTCAGTTTACAACAACAATGGCTTGGCTCTGAACAAAGCATGACTAGCATAGCATATGTTGAGAAATTCTAACAATGTATATATTAGGATTTTATGGACTGAAGAAAGCAAAAGCAGTTCTTTCCTAGTGTGAATAGACGGGCGTACATGTTGTGAATGGAACTGTTAATGAATGCTATTGCAATTTGCGCCATGACGATCACAAAGAGTAGATCGCATAACTTCATCATAAGTACTATGTTTGACTTCTCTACGCACTATAAGGTGGATCTGCTTGAAAAAATGAATGGAGTTGAAAGAACTGTACTGTGCTCGACTTAGGCTATGATAATACTCAGCACCATGCTTCAATGGCCAAGGAACTCTCTTAAATATGTAGGAAGGTAATGAACTGTTAGACAAGAATTGCTAGTCAAATCAGAAAGACCCTACTTGGAGGAGGATTATACTAGGTTCTAAATACATTAGAGAATCACTAAAGCCTTTTGATTCGGATATCTTTTTCTCAAATTCTATCCCCCAACACCCAAAAAAAAAAAAAAAACCCATTAAATTTCTTTCCTTTTGCTCTAATAAATTAACCTAGCAAATCAGCTCATCTGAACTTCATATCACTATTTCTTTAAAAGCCTTCTAAGTTAGAAAGTGCAAGACATATTTTAAGGGTATCCTGCAGTGTAAGAAAACAACTTACTGCATCTTCTTCACTTAATATACGTTCATTTGCAGTATCTGATGAACCAACCAAAGTCATCACGCCACCAAGTTTATCTGCCCTCTTGTTTGTACAAACACTATGCCTAAATTTGTATTTTGGTATCATGTTGATGTCTTCTTCTGATGCTCCTTCCTGGAACAATGATGCAGGTAAAAGAAAGGTAATTTGCGAAACGAATAAAAAAGGAAGTATTACCTGATCTGCAACAGCATACAAGATAGCAATAATACATGGTAGGCAGCAACAAACTGCTATCCCAATGACGCAAGCCAATGCTACACAGAAGACTACAAAGAAGACGTCGAAGGCCAAGAAAACAATGCAAAGCCTGCAAAAGCACAAGATGGAAAGGAACTATCAATGATTTTGCCTCTCTTGTTAGCAGACAAACAGCATCTATGGATAATGTATGCCAACTGATGATCTGTCAGGTGACATCACATGACATGACAGTGTTAAATGCCTATTGGCATGTTCTGCCATGTTAGCAGATATGTCCATTATTAAGTAGTTAAACCCTATTCATTCACAGCAAATGAAAATCTGTGGGGGACTAAATATATATCAAGTAGGCCCAAACCTTGCATACTATTCTAAGCAATAAAGTTTAATTTCTGTTTCCCCTGATGAGAATGACATATGATGCAAAATTGACAGTACACTTCTGATTTAAAAAAGTGCAGATTGAAAGCTATGTATAAATACTCGAGGATTTCCCACTAATTAATCTCTCAAAAGCCTAATTAAAGAAAAAAAGAGGGGGAGAAAAAAAAAATATTGCCTTCAACTAGTACGATCCCAATTTCCAGTCCCAGAGACAGCTAGTTATCACAACAAAACCCAAGCTTCTTAAACTAAAAGATAAAAAAAAACCAAAAGAACCCAGAGGCTAGTTAGAACTTAGGACATAAATAAAAAGCTTTTATCTGTGTTATGGGACAACCAGCAAAGCCACACTCATTTACAACAATTAGAAAAATGGAACAAGAACAAGAGAAACCAAGTTAACTGCATTGGCTACTGCATTTATGATAATGGTCTTGAAACAGTCTGCCAGTCAGCTTTCTTTGCAGTAGTTTGTAACATACATCAATATAATCCAATGCATTCTGACCTGAATGGTAGAAGGGGAAGCTACTAGAACTTATGGCTATGTGGCCATTAATTTCTATAAGCTAGTAGGAATTAAGTAAGAGACAGTGAGAACCATGATATGAAGCAACCAGAGGACCATAAAGTTGAAAGGGACCAGCTATGCAAAATCACTAAATCAACAAAAATTATCCCTCTTCATTCAATATCAGAGCTGTCCATGATGGAGGGAAACAGGTGTGGACGTACCAGTACAAATGTGGAGCATAATGAGTTAGAGGCTGGCCACCAATAGTTATCCAATAAAACCCTATGATCCACCATACAAAAGAAAACATTGTATTTGCAGATTCCATACGCTTTGCCAAACTGCAACAATTAACAGGTAGAATATATAAGTGTGAGGATGCAAACTTTAATGCAATTTTATCATGCACTACACTGATTCTTCAGAAAGAAACATCTTCCACAAATCTAATGGTTCACTGAAAAAAATGGGGCAGATATGCACTTTATACCATGATTAAAATAGTTACCATCTGAAAGAACTGGATGCCTTTACAAAAGAGTCCAACATTGCAGCCAGTCTAAAAACTAACTACAATCTGAGAAATAAAATGTTAACGGCACTATCTTGTATATCTAACATTCACTTTTTAAATTCAAGTGCAATGCTTCCTAAAAATGATGCATGGCATATATTCAGTTGATAAAGAGAGATTGTGAGTACCTGACATTCTCTGCCCCTGCATCATATTCATCATTAGAGCCAGTGCTCCGGCCTTCTCCTTCAATTTCATTTTCACTCTGCAATAATGAAGTAGAAGACTCTGCAGCAGAGTCTACCGCATTAATGCTGGTAGAAGATAGATTTCGTGCACTAGCACGTTGAAGCTGCCGACGATGATACTCAAAGCAAACACAGATCATATGCAAAATGCACTGCAAAGCATATCCAATTATCCATATTCTCAGGGGTGTACTAGGTCTCTCATGCCTGCTCAAAATTAGTATTACTGTTGCCACAATTACAAATGCTAAATTCCATATAAGGTCCAAAACCACAACAGGTCTAGAGTACGCCCAATCACTCTGTCTTTCTTCTAGCTGCTCAGCTGCTGATTGTCTGACAAGCATGGAAGGCTCCCTCATAGATCTTCTAGCTCCTGCTTGACGAAAATAGCGAGCTGCACCTTGCAGAGCACGTCTAGGGCCAGTATTTTCGGCATTTAACAAAGGGCTCATATCCAGGGACACATCCGGCAAAGATTCTGAGCTCTGTGATAACCTTGACCCATCCATGGCAAATTAAATCAACAAAGAAACTGCAATTTCTTACCCTAATGGCTCCAGGATAAAAAGATATGCTCCCATTTCATTTTAAACCATGACGATCATCGCCGGAAACGGGCCTCCAATACATGCTTTATCTCCAAAGAATTGAGCGACGAGTCGAGAGAGAACATAGTCCCATACATTTTCCAGGTACGGCACAAAAGATGTTCCGCCACGTGTCTTACACGTAGACGTATATCTCTGACGTGGATTTATACCACCGTATCTCAAAAGAGTTTAATACAAATTGGGCTTTATGTATGATTTACCAAGGGAGTTCAAGCATGAAAAACATTAGTGGTTGTTTGAGCAAGTTCTTGTGTTCAAAATGCAGTAGGTGGCAACTTTAATTTGTATGTAAGTTGTCATTCTAAGGTCAAACTATTGCACATTATAAATGCTATTGTTATGCATTAAGAGCAAGATGTCACATCATAAATTGTAGATTTGAAACATTCGCAACCCTAGAATGAAGCACATGTGCTTTAAGTCCTTTTGTCAGTGATGTGTGTAATTCTTGGTTGCTTGGCAGTATAAAAAAAAAAGGTCGAAAGTAGCATGCATATATGAAGTTAGTCTCCTTAAAACAAACTCTTGGAAAAGCATTCCCCGCAAAATAAAAAAATTATCAAAAGAAGAAAAAAGGCTACAACATATAGCTAATGGTTTGAAGAACACCAAGCAATCTCAAAAGCACCTTATTTCCCATGTATATTATAACATGTAAGATTTTTGTTCAATTTGTGTTAGACCTTTGCTTCCCACAATTTGCTTTTACTTTTCAACATTGCCTATTAATGCAAGGTTATTTTACACCATGATCTATAATCCTTTTACAATTGGTCCACTTTTATCCCCTTCAAGGACATATGATATTGGATAGCAAATGTCTCTTTTACTCCATGTGATATTCATCTATGAGATTTTCCATGTGGGCACTCCATGTGATATTCATCTATGAGATTATCCCAACAAAATAAGTTCTTGATGTATTGCCAAACATACATTGCAAGATGGTGCTAGAATGGAAAATTTGCACGGAAAAGAAGAATTGCATTAGGCATTAATCTGACACTGGGGCTTAAGTTTGTAATCTATAAAAGATATTCCAACATGTAACAGATATCCATGAACATCATGTTCGTTTAGCATATACATAAAGACATTTTGTGGTTTAATGTTTTGATTATATGAAAGAAATGCACTAAATATCATAACTACGACAATTTCATGGAACATTTGTGCCCTCCAACTTGCCCTTGTCCATATCTAAAACTGCAAGCATAAGTTCCTTGTTGAAATTGCTCCGAACAAAAAGTGGCTAGTTTCATCAAAATATTAGTTGGCATGGGAACATCAGAACATTAAAGAGTAATCCACTTCTTAATTAGATATTTTTCGTATGATTGCAGCCGATTAAGTCTCGCCTAAATATTATTAGTCAAAACAGTAAGCACATTGCCTCCATCTTGAAAGCAAACCTGTAGCATTTATATGGATAAAGGTATAAGTGCAATAATTTAGAACAGTACTATAGACTTCCAGGATGAATGACCTACTTACCTTCCCTTAGAAGTTTAGATGGCTGGCATGCCTATCCACAGTAACAGTGATGGATTTGCAGTGCATACCATGTCATTTCGGGCTATTATAGTTTTGATCCTGGCAGTTTCATTGTCTTGCCATAAATATGCTCCTCCTTGTCCATTTTATTCAGGTGCATTGTCGCAGTAATGAATTCAAGGTAGTCGATTTGACCATTGCCATTCACATCAGCCTGCACTCTTATGAGCACGAAATTAGTAAAGGGTCCGTACCTTTGAACATCTCTTATAAGCCCTTGATTTCCTCCTCCGACAAATTTGATGCAATTACCTGTTGTTGCAGAAATAAACCGCCCATATGTGTGACCCGCTAACAAAACAAATATTGGGTCTAAAACAATCAACAACCATACAGACCTTGAGTGCTAATTTTATTAACTTATTAGCTGTAAATTGTTTCATCATGGATAACACTGCATTATCCATTGGCTTATCAGAAGCGTCACCATCCTCTCTGATCCATGGATGCTCTCCCAAAAAGGACATAGAAATAACTCTGTTAAATATAATAATGAAGCATCAAACAACTTTTCGGGTTAAAATTAACTTGCAAAAGTTCAACTTATATGAAATTTAACGTTATTTCAACTTACATGCAACTTAAGGTTCAACTCTATATCAAAGGACCTTGACGCATATGCTATTTATACAACCAGTTTTGCTGTGCACCCATAACAAATGCGCATGATCATTAACGCATATGGAGAATCAAAGGAGTAAAAAGGAAGTATAAAAGATGTGAATGTTAATCTTGAGAAGCTAAATATGGATCTTACGTGTTGAAACTCCGGAGTCAAGTTTAGAGAAAAGTTCAGATGATGTTTTATGAAATAATTACTGCCGTTCATGATTCCAATATCCCAAATCCCATCTTCATCATACAGAGCGTTGAACAAAGATAACCAACCTATTATGGACGTTCTTATTCTAACACAAACGATGGCAAATTCAACTTATGGTTTCCCTTGCTCACAGATCTGTCACGAAGTGAAACAGAAACCACAAGAAAAACATGTCATACGTTCCGTTGGTAGGTTTTAGCAGACTTGGCAGACTCTCAAGCGATGCAGGTTCGAGATGCTTCTAAAATTCGGATTACCGGAAGAACCGAGTCAAATCGATAAAAAAGGGATAGCATTTGAAACTCACAGCTTTTTATATGAATAAATGTAGCCACATGTATGTGAAACGTGCTGGGATTTGACGGAAACCTAGGTTGTAGGCTCGAATCTGCCATAGTCATTTTGCTGCCACAACAAACCCTAAACCACAGCCGCCGTTCTTTGCCCTAGTTCTCCCTTCTATCCATAGCCGCTTGATCCGTCTGCCTTCCAGAAAGGTATTTCGAAGAAAATCTGAAAATGGCGCCATATTTTGAAATTTTTTGAACGAAAGGGTATGTTTTATGCACCTCAACGGTTTGATGATGCCACGTGGCACAATCTGAGCCATCGATAGTGACACCAAAATAATCTGAGCCGTCCAACGGGGGCAGGGACATTGGCGCGATCTCGGCCGTCGATCGGGCGCACAGACCGACGCCACGGTTTTATAATATAGGATAGGCTACTAAATTGTGAATAGTAGTGTACATAATATTATATTGGTGACTCTTTTATTCAATTCAATTCAATTTATAGATTTTTTGGGACTGTATCCTAGCATATGCTATGTGAAGGGTTAAGGAATATACATCTCATATGTGCATGCATTCAAATATAAAAAGCAATACCATTGGAATGGAAATCCGAGCAACAAAACATAAATGCAGACTAACAAGAAACAGCCCTTCCGGCATCCCTTGCAACACAAGAGATTTGTAATCAAATCCATCCACCTTTGGAACAAAATTGAAATTTTACAAACCACAATTCGAAGATCAAAGAGAAAGATGTCTCAGATGCCATAACAACAAACTAATAAAACCTCAAATTAACAGTCTGAACTCGTGCCCATGGCCCAGACAGTAAAGAAATAGAAAATCCGGTGCCAAATGTAGTTTTATAATCCCTTGCTGAATTCAGTTTTGCAAATAGTCTTAATGAGTATTGATGATAAGCCCGAGGATGGCCAGAGGGATATTATTATACACTCTAAGGATGGTGGCTTGAAGCTTATAGATGCATATCACTCAGCATATGACCCATTGCATTTTGTGTTGCTTCTTCCCTACGGTACAGATGGATGGCATCTTAAAATACCTCATGGACAGAGTGGTGCAAAGAAGTAACTATTATGGAATACTACATATATCATCTGTCCACACGACATGGACATGCATTGTAACGTTCCTAACCGACATGCCCTTAACCAACTAGGCAAAATTGTCTAGATATTTATGAGTAGTCGCTTCTACCCATTTATGCCGGTGTCTCGGGAACGCCCCACATGCACATTCAAGGATCGAATACTCGAGCGGTCTACCATGGGTCCGTTACAATCTCTCCCACTAGAACTATACTCGTCTTCGAGCATCCAAGGCTATACCATGTATATGTCATACCATGTCACAATGATTACCAAGTCTTTGCAAATTACCCATGCATATAGGCACCCATGGGGACTCGAACTCATGGAGACTCGAACTCGAGGCCTGCTCTGATACCAACTGTAACGTTCCTAACCGACATGCCCTTAACCAACTGGGCAAAACCGTCTAGACGTTTATGAGTAGTCGCTTCTACCCATTTATACCGGTGTCTCGGGAATGCCCCACAGGCACATTCAAGGATCGAATACTCGAGCGGTCTACCATGGGTCCGTTACATGCATCCACCCTTCACATCTCGGTTGTTTCAAGAATACATTTGTGATATGTTTGCGAAGATGGAACAAAAAAGGCTACAATTCATTGTGTTGAACCAACACATCATTCGAAAAGACATGTGAAGGACTTTGAAGGAGATGATGCAAGTGCTATTGACCGAAAAGTTGTGTTACCATCCTCGCATGTAGGAGGTCCGAGATACATGACCCAACAGTATCAGGACCATATCTATTGTTCGCGAACTTGGCAGGCCGAACCTCTTTATAACCATGACTGCTAATGCAAATTGGGAAGAGATTAGGAGGGAATTATTATATGGCCAATCGCCAAGTGATCGGCTAGAGTTAGTAGCTAGAGTATTCCATATGAAAGTAAAGGAGCTGGTAGATCTTATAACAAATCGTGGTATATTTGACCGCATAATCGCAAAAGTATATGTTATTGAGTTCCAAAAAAGAGGCTTGCCACATGTACATTTGTTGACTATGTTGGATCAGGCTGACAAGCCCTTCACAGCCGAAGAAATTGATCAAATCATTTGTGTTGAAATACCAAATAAGGATGCATATCCTTGATTATATGAGATGGTCACCCAAATATGATGCATGGGCCATGTGGTACTGCCAGAAAGCACCTACATTACCATACCCTCAGGCCACACCCACTCAAGTTTCACATCTTTTCTACCACGCTGCGAGGCGCCCCTCATCAATGGCTCATGGCAAACAAAAGCCACTGGAAGTAAAATTGGCAAGAGATGAAAACGGCATTCCTCTCTCATTATGGCACCATGGAAGATGATCAACTCCTGCTCAAGCAACTCAATGATCTTCAGCAGCAACCCATGGAGTCTGCGCGTGACTTTGCAGACCGTCTTCACATCCTTATTAGCAAGCTCCAGGAGTACCCCACGCAAAGCCATATTCTTGTCTGGTTTCTGCAGGGCCTTCCTCCTGCCATTCGTCTCATGATGGAGTACCTGCATCCCAAGTCTTTGGAACAGGCTATTGAATTAGTCAATCACTCGGTCAATGTCTCCTCACGAGGTGTTGCCCTCACGGAACTACCTTTCATGCCTCCCATCATGGTTCCTCAGAATGCAGTCCAGCCTCAACAAACTAATCCTCAACGCTCTCAAATTTGGTGTCATATCTGTAAATATCAAGGACATCTGGCCAATGAATGCAACTCCTCAAATGGACCTCCTCATTGCAAACGATGCAATATGTGCAATCACGCCACGGAGGAATGCACTCGTTCTCATCCTACACCCTTCCGGCAGAAAATGGTTTTTCAAGTGCAGACCACGCCTCAGCAACAACAACCATACCAGCCTCAGCAATTTCAAGCTCCACCACCTCAATAGTATCAACAATTGCAGCAACCTCATCAGTCACGGGGACAAGGCACCCGCCCCCCTTTTGATCCTTCCAAGGCTCAGTGTTATCATTGTCACGAATGGGGTCATACCACCATAGCGTGCCCTCAACTTCCTCAAGTACAAGTTCAACTTCCAGGAACAAATCAACCTGCTTCTGTCCGCCTCACGACTTATCAACTGTGGGTTGCCAATGGCAAGCAAGGCCCACGACCTGTTTTGAGGAAGCCACCACGGCCCCCTCAACAACAGCGACCTCAGCAGGCAGCATCTACCTCAAATCCTCTGGATCAACAAGCTCAAGAAGAAATATATCAGGCACTCAATCCTCCAATTAGGTTAGTTTGGTTTCACGCCAGACCAGGGCTTCACGCCCCTTGACCATCCTCCCTCACGACACGCAACCAGCTTTTGCTGTCGACACGATCCCTCATGAAGATGACAAAAAGGTCCACTTCGCCCCCGACTTGGATAAACTCATGCCTCATGTCATGCCCAAGGTAAGACAGAGTATTCTCAAACTCATGCAGGCTGCTGAAGGCTGCACTCTTGCAAATGTTCACGTGCAACAACTAGAGCTCAGCAGCGTCACGAGGCGCCGTCGTCATCTACAGGCCCACGCTCTCAGCCATATCCTAATATTGCTGCAGAGGTGGAGCTTCCTTGCCTCAGACTCCTGCTCCCTTGGAACCTGCAGATCCATTTTCTCATGTTCCTTTAGAACTTCAAGAAGAACTTGCCAAAATCAAGATTCCCTTGAGCCTTGCCACCATTTTGAAACTATGTCCTGCTCTCAAAGACTAGTTGCCCCTTCCCACTATTCTGGTCGGAGCCGTGGTTACATCAACACCCACGGTACATGCCATGGTGGGCAATCAGCACATCAACCATGTTCAAATTGACGGAGGCAGTGTTGTAAATCTTATCATTGATAAGCTCAGACAGCAATTGGGCATCAAGCAACTTTATCGTGCCCCCTATGATATCAAGTTGGCCAATAGTCATATCAGCGACCTCAATGCGTCACTCCTCTCCTTCACATTAGCATTGGTGATCTCAAATTCCCTTTGGAATTTGGAGTTTGGAAAGCTGGAGAAGATCCGGGTGACTATGAGATGCTGGTCGGACGACCTTTTCTCCGCCAGCTAAAAGTATTCATTACTGGGCCACGGACCAACTTGTCATTACTGATGGACATCTCAATGCCACTATGGATTTGGAAACTGACAAATTGATCTCTGTTGAGAATGTCGAACCTTCGATCTCAGACACTGATTCTGAAGAAGCACAAAACATCTATCATGTTCAGGCTCCACCCGCGAGTCTGCCTCTCTCCTCCTACCCTGTGGTGAGATGACTCTTGATCAGGACCAGGCTGTGGCTGCTCTGCTGACCCGTACCTGGCTCCTTGCAACAGAGTTCAACGTCTTGACCATTTTTCGGACACGGAACTTCCTCCTGAAACAGTGGATGTTCATGCCGTCCTGAAGCAACCCTTGCTTGATGACGCTCAGCAGCCTCTTTTCTTCACCACTCAAAATGCTACACCTCCCATCATGCTTCAACCTCCTGCTCATGTTGTTCAAGACACGGAGGTTGTTCCCCACATTCAGACTCCTGAGGTGGAAATCGTGGACATTGGCAACAATCAACCTGTCCGACTAGCCGCCCATCTTCCACCAACCTATAAAGCACGCGCCGTCACACTGTTCAAGAAATTCAAACATATTTTTGCATGGAGTTATAAAGACCTTCGAGGTATCAAAAAAGAATTGGGGGAACTCACCATTCCTACCAAACCTGATGCCAGTCCCATCTAGCAACGACAGTACAGGCTCAACCCCAATTACCGTGACCGTGTCAAGACTGAAATTGACAAACTTTTAACTGCTGGTTTGATTTATGAGGTCAAACATTCCGAGTGGGTGAGCCCCATTGTCATTGCTCTCAAGCACAACGGTAAGATCCGCGTTTGTGTGGACTACCGCAAACTCAATCAGGCCACGGAGCGTGATCACTTTCCGCTTCCCTTCACAGACCAGGTTCTGGAAGAGGTTGCTGGACATGAGATGCACTCTTTCATGGATGGCTTTTCAGGGTACAATCAAATTTCTATCAAGGAAGAATATCAACTCAAAACAACTTTTACCACCCCGTGGGGCAGTTTTGCCTATAAGGTGGTTCCTTTTGGTTTATCAAACTCTCCGTCCACGTTTCAGCGCATCATGCTCTCTGTCTTCCATGACTATATGAAGGATAAACCCTTTCTTCATATTTTTCAAGACGACTTTTCAGCCTACAGCTCCATGGATGATCACCTGGAGAAGTTAGAGCTGGTCTTTCAAAAATGTGATGAGTCTGGCATCAGTCTCAATCCCGAGAAATGCACCTTTTGCGTCACCTCTGGTGTCCTTTTGGGTCATGTGGTTAGTAAAGAAGGCATCACCACGGATCCTGCTAAAATCAGTTGTGTGCTAAAAGCTCAAGCACCATCTAATATTAAAGAGACACGTTCCTTCCTGGGTAAGGTCAATTACTATTCCACCTTCATTCCTGGACTTGCAGCTATAGCTGATCCCATTCATAAACTCACGGGTGATGAATCCACTTGGGCTTGGAATCCCCAGGCGGAAGCTGCCTTCCAGAAGTTGAAGCTGTTACTTACTGAGGCCCCGGTCCTTGTTCCTCCTCAATGGGACAAGCCTTTTCATGTTCATGTTGATGTCTCATCTTTTGCCATTGGTGTTGTTCTCTCTCAGGCATATGACGAGCACACGGATAAACCTATCCGCTATGCCAGCAGAAAACTCAATCCTGCTGAGTGCAACTACTCTGCCACGGAGCGGGAAGCCTTGGGCTTAGTTTTCTGTGTCCAACGTTTCCATCATTATTTGTTGGGAAGCAAGATCAAGTTCTTCGTTGATCATCAAGCTCTTCTTTATTTGATCAATAAGGCCACGCCCACGGGTCGCATTGCTCGTTGGGTCCTCCTTTTGCAAGAATTCGCTCCCTTTGAAATCGTTCATAAGGCAGGCAAATCTCATGTTGTGCCACCCACACCTAAAAAAAAAACCACACCTTCAAAAAAAAAAGCTATCGCTCCTTAAAAAAAACCTACACCGTCTTCTTAATAAACCACACCTCCACATAACCACATGTAGAGTTTTTTGAACAACATGTGGTTTTTCTTTTACTGTTGTTTTTAAGTGTGGACCCAGAATTGGGGTGGTAGTGGAAAGGCAGCAAGAGCTGAAAAACTCTTTAAAGATTTGGTGCATGGCTTAGGGAGGACAGATGATCCCTCCACAGGTGTTTCTGATGCCTTTTTAGACGTTCAACTGTTTCTCATCACAGCCACGCCCCACTGGTTCCACAACTTTCAGCAGTATCTCCTCACTGGTGCTCTTTCATCTGAAGATCCCACGCTCTCTCCATAAAAGCTTCGCTCACGCCGCCGTCAATTTCTTTGTGAAGTCCGTGACTACACCATGGTTGCGGGCCATCTGTACAAATGCGGCAAAGACATGGTTCTCCGTCACTGTGTTCTCCCTCATGAGGTGCCCGATATTGTTCGACAAGCCCATGAAGGGCTTGGTGGTGGTCATTTCAGTGGTGACACCACGGCACGCAAAATTCTTCTCGCAGGCTACTTCTGGCCCACGCTTTTCAAGGATGCCCACGTTCACGCCCGCACGTGTGATGTCTGTCAGCGTGTGGGTCGGCCCACGGCCCGTGACGGTCTCCCGTTGACGCCGGTCGCCACGCCACTTCCCTTCAGCAAATGGGGAATGGGCTTTGTGGGACCCATGGATCCTCCTGCGCGGCACACCCGTGCCCGCTACATCTTCGTCATCATTGATTATGCTACAAAATGGGCAGAGGCCTGCGCACTTCTGGACAACACTACAGCTAGTACGACCAAGGTTCTTTACACGCACATCATCACGCGTTTTGGTTGTCCCACGGAACTCGTCAGTGATCGTGGAGTTCACTTCGTAAATCATACCATCAAGGAGCTAACGGCTTATCTGCAGATCCATCACAGAAAAAGTACACCTTACTATCCTCAAGGGAATGGTTTGGCTGAAAGCACAAACAAAACTCTCATCACTATTCTAAAGAAAATCTGTGATGCCTCTCGCACGGATTGGCAAGAAAAATTGCCTACAGTTCTTTGGGCTTATAACATAAGTTTCAAAATTGCTACTGGCCACACTCCTTTCAAGTTGGTTTATGGTCAAGAAGCTCTCATGCCCTTTGAATATATCCTTCCGACTATTCGTTTCCAACTTGCTACAGCACATAATCCATCAGCAGGTCTTAAAGAACGGGTTTATCAACTTGAACAGTTGGATGAACTTAGGCGAGATGCTTATATTCGTGTTCTTCATGGCCAACAGTTGCAGAAATCGTTACATGACAAACATCTTAAAGCCAAAACATTTAAAGAAGGTGATTTGGTTTTGCTCTATGATTCTCGCTACAAAAATTTTCCAGGCAAATTGAAGTTTCGGTGGATTGGTCCTTATCAAATTCTTCAAGTTGTTCAACCCAGTGTTTTCAAACTGGCAGAACTAGATGGCACTCCATTACCTACACTGGTTAATGGTTTTCGCCTTAAACAATTTCATACAGAAGATACCACAATTCATTTAGAAGATCAACAACAAAATTTCGACTCAGCACAAAGTGACTAGAAGCATATTTATATTATATTAGTCGCGCAAAAACAAAAGGTGGGCATTGCCCATATACATCCGCTACGGGCTGAGCCCTATTTACAAAATCCTAAGTTAAAAAATGCCCCTACTCCGGGTTTGGAGCAGAGGTTATGCGGAGGCAGCTCCTATGGTCCCAACGGAGATGGATCACCACCTCCATATCATTCGTCAGGGGGTCGGGATGCTCAGCCATCCCAGCGCACCATCCATCCATTGGGATGCCGCGGTTCTTACACTTCCAGAGATCAAATGCATTCATCCGAGCCGTGACCCACTCCTGACAACTGCACGGCATAGTGCATTCGTTCACGTTAATAGGATCCATCGCTGCAAACTGATGCCTCACCTTCGGCCCCTGTTCATCTTATATAGCCCAACCGCTTGAAACTCTGCCAACGTGGACCAATCAAAAAATTTGCTAACGTGGTTGCAATGCAAGCTCATTTCTAATTCCAGAATCTTTTCTCCTGCCGCATATCTAGCCATGGTACCTTCTGACACTTCTTTTTTATGATATTGCACTTCGAGTTGCCTGCATTAATTGCTATTCCTTCCTTTTATGCCCGTCTGTCATTATTATTTGTACCTCCGCCCAGCTGTCAAATCCTACCGTTCCTTCACGTTTCATCTCCACCGTTCATCTGTTTTTCCTTCACTACTCGGGGACTTAGCCAAAATTTTGCCTCTGAATCGTCCTCTTCCGATCTGTTGCCATCTGGCACCATCAATGGTTCCTTTTCCACTATCCTCATGCCCCTTCGCCACAGCCGTGTGCCCTAAAACCTTTTCGCCTCACTTCGGTTTCGTCTCCTACTCTCCGCTCTCCGGCTTCTTTCGATCCGCTCTCACGCTTCCTTTCTTTTGCTTCTTGCCATGGCTGCTTCACCAAAATTCCCTACTCTTCAAGTTACTGCTCCCAGGGACCCGGCTCTCTTTGAGTTCGTTATTTTCTCCACTCCTACCTTTCGAGATGCCCTAGAAGGTCCAAGTCGAGAAGTTGCAGAACGCCACGGGCTGTATGAATTCTCCAGGCAGGAACTCCCTGCCCCAAATCCGCACCAACTCAGGCAGTTTGTTGCTCACATGGTCAACACCACGGCTGGTTATGCCACAAGAGTCGATTAGACAGATATTCTGCTCACTCCGGTTCTTCTTTCTCAGGTATTCCATTTACCTCTTCGCAAGCCTTCTTTATCTTGGGCTGCTTTACAGGAACAGGATGTCACCAAGTATGGCCAACTTCCTTGTCCGGCCAACACTCATCGACTCGCGAACATTGCCAAACCCCATGATACCTTTGTCAAATTTCTGTGGCGCAAGTTCTATGGGTATTCCATCAAGAACACCCACATCAATAAGCAGTTTTTCAACATTGTTATCTTGGCCATCCACTCCACCCATTCTATTGATTGGCCTCAAATTTTGTTCCTCCGCATCCTTCATGAAATTGATTGCATCCGAGCAACCCCCTCTTCGGGCCTTGAATCTGCCATGGGTGCTCACCTGCAGGCCATCCTTCGTCATTGTCTCCCCGCCCCCAGTCAAGGTTCGCCCACACACCAGAACACGGTCTCTCAAGCTTCCACCAAACAACCCTCCAACGTCATTCCTCCTGTCCAAGAACTTCATGATGAGACGTCCCAACCTCGTCCTTCTCCTTTCCCTCATCGTGCTCAACCCCAAGAACCTGTCATACCCGTCTCCTCTTCATCCACCGAAACTGTACATTCTCGCTCTCAAAATGTTTCCCAAGCATCTCAATCTCAAAGACAAACGTGCCCTGCACATCCCCTCTCCAGACAAGCTCTTTATCAATATCAACAGGATGTCCAAACAGCAATGCTCAAGCTTCAAGACTCTCAAGAATCTTTCATGAATGGCACTCAAGGTTATATGGAGACTATGGAAGCACTTCATAAGGATTTCCAGGCAGCCACCATCCAAGTTCAATCTCTTGAAGATCATCTTCAACAAAAACACGAGGCTCTCTTACAGGCCCGTGAATCCCTCAAGGCTGAACAAGACCAGACTAGCCTGCTCGCTGATCAACAGGCTCAATTACAGTCCACTATTCAAGAATTGTTGGATCAGATCAAGAACAAGGATAAACTCCTTGCTGACCTCCAAACCATGTACACGGACCTCTCCCAGAATTACAACAATCGGCTCAAAGAGCTCGATGGGCGAAATGAGCGGATCATTTCTCTCGAAGGCCAATTGGCCATGCTTCAAAGTCAGGTCACGCCTCTCCAGGCTCATATTGATGATACAGAGATTGCCACTCTTCGGCTTCAACTCCCCACTCATGGGCAATCCTCTTCACAGGCCACGATATCTCACAGAAGGTTCCGTGATCAATCCCGTCTCCTTGTCGACAAAGATAATCAGATCCGCGATTTGGCACATCAGGTCCAGCAAGCTGTTCAATCTGCGGAAGAAGCTCAAAGTCAACATGAGACGTATATTGATCTTGCTCTCCGCATTCCACAGGACTTTTCCACGCCTTCCAGCTATCTGGATTATGTTGTGGTCCGACGCCATCTTTTTCTTCTCAAGTGGTATTCGGCACAAGGCAAGCTTAATGAGCCCCTTGGCAGCACGGATTTTCTCTAGATCTGGCCGGACCTTTCCATTGAAGACAAAGGCTTACTCTGTGCCCTCTTAGTCTTTGGTCAACTCCACTGTGCGGATCCTGATTTTGTCATCTTCCGTGTTGTCCAGCCTATGGCTTATGTTCTTCATGATTTTTATCTGGCTGACACACACGATAAGTTCTTAGATGGGCCCCATCGAATTTTTCAAGGCAACCCTCATGCTCACTGGTTGTTGTTATAAACCAATCAGTATTTACAGCTGCTAAAGCAAACAGTCTAAGCACTGAGTACATGCCTGAGCTTGCTCATCACCTCCTTTGTGGCAAGCAGAGACGCTCGAACAGGTGCGGAAGAATTTAGCTGACACTGAGGATCTCCCGTTTGCCCAAGTTTACTTACAGCACCTGGGTGGCTACAACACGCTGCGCGCCTTTCTGGACAGTCAGACTATACCCACGGGTTAGGTCTCACCTCCAGTTTATACCATGCTCTCAGGCTCTGATTGGGACCAGTGGTGCAGTGCTCTTGATGCAGACCTTGTTCACGAATTCAGGGAGCAGGCCCAGAAGCCCACGCTAACAGGCACAACTCAATCTCCGTATACTTCCTTGAGTGCATCCCCACGTCCCAAATATCTCACCTTGGATTGACGTCTTCCTTTTTGGACTAAGGTCATGGAAGGCCATGCTGATTGGACTCCTGCTCAGATCTCCACAGATCTCCGCTGGGATCCACGTTTTGTTCGACGCTCTAATTGGGAGAATGGCGCTATCTTGGAGCACACTGGGAATTGGATCTACATCCCAAATGAACGCGGTTGGCAGACACCTACTCACGCTGTCTGGGGTCTTGATCTCTTTTTGGAGGGTGCTGCCACCTCCCCGGATCCTTCTGTCCACCGTCAAGCAGGTTTTTGTGCTGCTTTAAAATGTCTCCTCTTGAGTTCTCTAGCCTGGAAGCGTCCTATTTATCACTGCAACCCCAACGCCAGCGTCAGTCGCTTTGGCCTTCAGACCTGCCTTCTCATGGAATGCCAGTTCGTCGTTGCTGAAGCACACCGTGCTCTTGAAGATATGGTGTCCTCTGGGTTTCTTATTGACGCTCATCCCATTATTGGTCTTAACACTCCTGAAGCTCTCACGGCACGCCAAGACCTCATTGCCAACTACCATTCTGGTGATCGTCCTCATACACGCCAAGATGACTTTGAAGTTGCTGGGTTTCCACCGTCTGAGACAGTTCCCCCCTTTCTCACCCGGAGTGTTGTTTGGTTGGGAGGGGGTTGTTAGTCCTGTATGTCCTGGTACATGACTATTCATGCACACCTCGGACCAGACCAAGAACAAGGCGTCAAATCCAGATCCTGATCAGTCGTCAAAAGCCCCGCAGAAGGTCACGCCGACCCGTCAACCAAAAAAGAAGCCGAGAATAGACATATGACGGCCTGTAGGCGTCAGCGTGATTCTAGGCATTTCAAGAGGCACCACCAGCATTCCTACAAATTAGGCCTCCTTCAGGAGTCGGCACCGAGATCTGTCAGAGTATATATATTAGGCCAAAGGCCATTGTACTATATATATGAGTCGAGCTAGTATTCGAAGGTTAGATGAGTTTTTGTTCTTGTCTCCATCATTTTCTCTCTCAATTGTGAGAGCTCGTGTATTCTGATTGATATCAAGAAGTTTCCTTCATTCCCTTGCGTCCTTTTCGTATTCTTGTTTTCTCTTTCTTAGTTCTTTTGCAAATCCTGCGTGACACAGCTCCCGGATTCTCCTGTTTGATCCAAGGGTCCTCACAGAGGGCTGTCTTGCAGGAGTTCCCGAACCCAGACCCCAAACAGCCAAAATAGCTCTTCATCCAAAATCAGATTATATGATTTGTCAATGTGAGATTGAAATGAAACAGCTGAGAGAGGACACCCTCATAGATGAGATAATTTAAGGTGATGAGATAGCAGGAACATAAGATAATTGTTCTGATCAGCTGATCAAAGACTTAGCTTGAATTCTGCAATTGTTATAAATGAGGCATTTAGACCATAACAGGGGCTGGAATCCAATGCCCGATGCATTTAAAAGACAGCCCAGATTCAAAATACATTATAAGAAGAGCGAAGCATACAAAAAGCGTTTAGATGAGAAGCTAGAAGACGCCGATTGGCGGGATAACGTTGAGCAGGACTCAAGGCTCATATCAGGTTTTATTGCAACAGCAGCACATGAAATTCTTGGCCAAACAAAGAGCACTTGCAGGCGAAAACCATGTAATAGCTGGTGGGATTTAGAATGCAAAGAAGCGAGATCAAAGCTCCCACAAGGATGCATTAAGAAGCCACGATGGTATAGGAATTTGCTAAGAAGCAAAAAGAGAGCCTTCATGCATAAGAAACAGAACGACCCTAAACTTGTGGTCACCCCTACACACCTCCAAAGAAGCAGCACGCTTAGGATTGTGGATACCATCTTCCCTAGAGTCAATGAATATCCTGACTCGACTGACTCAGACAGGTCAACAGGAGGAATAGTACTTTTCCAAGGGGAGAAGTCTAATACATCTCCCATAACTCCCAACAAAATGGATTTCTCTTCTCCAGACAAAAAAGATGATGACCATGACTTACATGATGAACTTATGGCTCTGATTGAAAAAAGAAGAAGATCCAAACAGTATTGAGAATCAGGAAGTAGACATTGTGCTTTGCACAGTTGAACCTGACAACACTGACCTGGTCACAGTTGACCCTGAGCAAGGAAAATATGAATCTAATTTTTTCACAAAATCTCCCCTTGAGGAGTTATGCTCTGATGGAGTTGATGACACTTTTGCTGGAACTGAAGAACTCAATATTGAAGAGGAAAATATCCCTATTTCAGCTCCTGCTGACATGGAAAGGGAGATTTTCTATACCCCTTCCACCACAAAAAAGAGAAATAAGAAAGTTTATTTCTCAGATAGCAGCCCAGCCCAAAATTTGAGGGTATTGCCAAGGAAAATTTACCCTGCATAATGAAGTGTATAACATGGAATATGAGGGGTATCAAGGGCCCCTTAAAAAGGAAAAGAGCTATTGTGGCTCTTAAAGATTTGAAAGCAAACATTATTTTAGTCCAAGAGCATAGGTTGCCCCCCTTTGAAGCTGCCAGATTGGGAAGCTGGGTGTTCCCAATTGGAGATGCTGTTTGGACTGCTGCTGATGGCACTAAGGGTGGCATATGTACCATGTGGCAGGGTTACAAAAAACTTGACTCTTTCTGTCATCCTAGTGGAAGGTGGTCAGTGGTTGTGTTAGAAGTGGAAGGGGAACCCCTGGCCATAATCAATGTATATGCATCGACTGAACCCTCAGAGAGAGAAAAACAATGGGAAGACATGGTAAAATGGCTTGCTCAGAAAAAATATGACAATGTCTTAATGGCAGGGGACTTTAACAATACTCCAACATGGGCGCAGAAATATGGCAAGAAGATAAATATGTCCAGGAAGGAGAAAGATATTTGGGAGACATTGACCTTGAACTTTTGTTATATCCCTCCCTCATCTTCCACTTTGTACTCATGGTCAAATAAGAGGAAAGGGAATGACAGGATTTTTTGCCTTCTCGACAGATTTTATCTGAAAACTCAAACCATTCATTGTCTAGACAATGTGACCATCTGTAATGATGTGGGGAACTCCATTTCTGATCATTTCCCACAGATCTTGTCCACACCAATACAGGGAAGGAAAGGTGGAGCAAATGTGCCCTTCAAATTCAATACTGAACTCCTAAAAAATAAGGCTTTTTGTAACAAATTTAGAGAATTCTACTCCACCTTGAATAAAGTGGAGAGAACATCTTCCATACAACTTTTCCTGGAAAAGATGAGAACAGTAAAAGGTTGGGTGAAGAAATGGGAGAAAAACTGGAATGAGCAGAGGAGAAAAGAAAAACAAGAAGTCTATAGCAGGATTAAAGAAGTAAGGGAGTTGCTGTTCAAGGATAAAGATAACAGAGAGCTTCAAATCCAAGAGGAAGACTTGGAGAGGAAAGTTAAAATAATAGAAGAAAATGAGGCCAGATCTTTGACAATCAAAAGCAGATGTAAATACATAAACGAGATGGATAAGAGTAGCTCTGCTTTCTTCTTCAGGGCAGCCAAAAATAGGTTGCTAAATAATGGGATTGTCAAGGTCAACACTCCTAATGGGAAAATCTTAGACAATCAGAAGGATTTGGAGAATTATTTTAGAGATGTTTATGAAGAGCTTTTTGCTGAAAAGAAGATAGATAGTAGGAAGTTGGACCAATTCTTTGATGTTATTCCCAGGAAGGAGAATCAGATCAATGAAAAAGAGATTTTAGAAATGCCACAGGAAAAGGAAATCCAAGACACTCTAAAATCCATGGAGGCTGGAAAAAGCCCAGGCCCGGATGGTTTCCAGCCTGAGTTTTATGTTGAATTTTGGAACTCAATGAAAGATGATTTGATAAATTTTTTTCCAGGGGGTTTGGAAAGCAAACTTCATGAACCCAGCTATAAATGCAGGCCAGATTGCACTCATTCCTAAGATTGATAACCCTGCTATTCTTGGAGACTGGAGACCAATCACACTGACAAATACCACTTATAAGACTGTGGCCAAAATCCTTGCCAACAGACTTAAACCAATTCTCCAAGAGACAATTAGCCCATGTCAATCAACCTTTCTTCCTACCAGGAATATTTTGGACAATTTCATTGGAGCTAGTGAAAGGCTTCATTGGAATAGACTCTCTGGTCAAAATTGTATGATGCTGAAACTAGATTTTAAGAGAGCCTATGACACAATAAATTGGGAGTTCCTAAAAAGGGCCATGAACCACTTGGGGCTATCTGATGACATTTACAATTTTGTGTGGAAAATGAATGCCACTACATCTTCAGCTTTGATTATCAATGGTACTCCCACAAAGATGTTTGAGTGCAGAAGAGGTGTCAGGCAGGGATGTCCTCTGGCACCTTATCTATTCTTGATTGTTGCAGAGATGGTTACAAAGCTAGCCCATCATTTGCAAAGTATGGGGAAAATTCATGCTCTTAACATCCCTAATTCAAATGAGCCTTTTGTCATCATGCAATACGCTGATGACACTTTTGTTTTCTTGAAAGAAGATGATCACAGCCTAAAAAATTTCTTGGAGGCTTTAGACTCCTTTGGGGAGGTGTCAGGGGTTATGCTCAACAAGGATAAATGCTCTATTATTAGTGAGACAAATCAAACAGAGGTTATGGGAATAAAGGTTGTAGGGAAGAAGATGGCGGCCAAATTACTTGGTCTACCCCTAGCCTTAAACAGCACGCTACATGGCCTCTGGGAACCTTTGGTCAACAGAATTAAGAAGAAGCTCATGCTCTACCCAACTTCTCTCTCACTAGCTGGTAGGGTGGAAATTGCCAACTCTGTCATAGCCAGTTCTCACGTGTACTTTTCCTCTGCAATTGTAGCAGACAAAGCATCTTATAACAGCATAGAGAGTGCTATAAGGAGATTCATTTGGCAGGGTCCACACAAAGTGGCATGGGCTGATTTGACAAAGCCAAGAACAGAAGGTGGACTAGGATGCAAGGATCTGTTTATCCAAGCACAAGCTCTGGCAGGGAAGATGGTATGGAGAGCAATTCACAGTCATAATCCTTCACCTGCACTAAAACTGATTCACTATTGGGTGGACAAATCACATCCAGTTGGCAGTCATACTCTAAAACACCTTCTACCTGATTCTGCCTTCTTCCAAATGACCCCTAATGCTGAAACTTCTCCTCTAATGAGAAGGATAATTCATGCATGGAACCAAGCACTACTATGTTTCAGGCCTCCTGTGATAGATGCTCGATGCAGAGAGATAAATTTCTTTTGGCATCCTTCTTTTGGCTTCAATCAAAAACAAAATGATTGTCTGGCACTTACTCATCCTCAGAAATACATGCAGTGGTTTAATGCTGGTCTGCAAAAAATAGGAGATCTTTTTGATGAGGGAGGCTGGATCTCATGGGATACAATGAAATTTAGAACTAAGGGGTCAACTTTGGATAAGAAGATATAGTGACAGGCATAGTGCAGGAATTTGGGGAGTTAGCCAACAATTCTAGCAGATGGACACTTAAGAAGGGTAAAAGCATGTTAGGGTGTACCACTTTTGGAACCTGCAAAAGTACATACACTAGGTACTTCTGAACTGGGTACTTTCTCATTTTTCTTTTCATTAAAACTAATACAAAATCCAAAATAAAAGTCAAGGACATGGTAATATTCAAAGTTAAGATAAAGATAATGCTATCGGAGATCAATATATATATAAAAAGTTCTAAAACATACCTTATATTGAGATATTATACAGGTACCCAGTACCCAGTCCTGGCTACCTTTTTAGGTACCTTTTTAGTCACTAAATAATACTTTTTAAGGGACACCCTAACATGCTTTTACCCAGAACAAAGAAGGCTACTCGGTACTAACCAAATGTACCTATTGGGATTCGTCTTGGTTGGCGCGCTATTTCTCATTGAGCGGATGTGGTAGCGGGGCGGCCCAACAAGGAAGGTAAGGTTGTTTCCATGGAGATCACCAGAATTCCAAGGCCAGCAGGTTATGGGGATGTGAGGAAGAAACATTAGCCAAAATATGTCAAAGCAGCTGGAAAAGTTATACTACCAGGAAAATTAAACTCTTTACCTGGTTGGTTCTTCATCAAAGTCTATATACAAATGCAATTAGAAGTAAATATGACAGATCAGTTGGTGAGACTTGTCCTTTGGGATGTGGTCAGAAAGAAAACTCAAATCATGTTTTTCAATGTTCTTGGCTGGATGACTTTTGGGTTTGGACTTCACAGTTAAATCAAGGATGCCCAGGGAATATGCTGGACTTTCTACACCATAGTAACAAATTGATACAAACGACAAGAAGCCTATCTATCTGGGTTATTTAGAAACACAGAAATGAGGTTGCCATTAATGGCAAAAATCCTAATCTCATCTCCCTTAAAAAAGCCTTCTTAGACACCTTGGCAATCACTGCCATGGCTCATAAATTACAAAAAGGGAAAAAATATGACAGGGATTGGGACAGAATTGGGAGATTTAATGGTGCATTTCAATTTTTTTCTACTGTACTAACTGAGTTTGATGGTATTCTCCACGGCTCACCAGAGGAGACTTCTCAGGATGGGAGCACCAGTGAAGTTGTTTGAAGATGAAGAGGATTCTGATGATGAATCCAGGATGTCAGGTGTTGAGATGGCTGATACCTTGATTGAGTTGAAGCAGGAGATGATCCATGCCAAAGCCATAAGGAAAATGCTAAACAAGCACGAGGTATGGAGACACAATGGATTGAAACAGGTTTTTCTTAATCTCTTTCACAAATGGCAGCAGAAACGGGAAGCCCATGTTATGCTCCTCATGGACTACACCAAATTCAGTGCTCGAAGGCTGGATAAGATGCTGAGAATCTTTGGTAATTCAAAGGTTGAGGACCTTACTATTCAAGATCTAGTAGATGTATCCTAGACTGATATGGCCTGACTGCTTTCACTCCGATATCTATTTGATCTATCTCATGGTCATTAATTTTGTGGACCAAAACTATGACTGATCACTACATCATCCGATAAATTATATGTTAAAATACTGTTTATCAGTACTGTAGGTACAGGTTTCGGTCTAAATCAGGGAGATCCCCTTGATTTCAGGCAGAACACCTATTTTTGTACTATGTTTTTTCCTTAAATGAAATATAAAAAACCCCTTGCCCTCAAAAAAAATAAAAAAAAAATAAAAAAAAATAAAAAAATATATTGATAGCATGTTAAATGAGAGGGGCCTTTTGGCAGAATGCTCTCAGGTTTCCCTGAGAAAAGGAATATCCATATCTTTTGCAATTGGGTTCAAGCTATCACCTTTGCTAGAGAGAAAACCTCAACAATTCTAAGACACCAACTGAAGATACATTTCTTGGGAAGGTACATTTAGAGTATTGAGCAGTGTGAGCTGAAGAGGTTTGAGTGGCAGCGGCGAAATCGATTTTTATAAGAAGGATGCACGAAAGGCATACATGCTGTTGTATCTACCACTTGAAGTTTGAATATATCATACGCAGGGCTTGAACATCATGAGGAAATCAGGTGGAGTTCATAACGATTGCAACAGCCATTGTGATATTTGTGAACCTGGCCAAGAATGTGTAGCCAAAGAGCAAATAATCAAGTGCGCCAGTGATTTATGGAGACAAGTGGTATGCAGCAAAGGTGACGATGAGGAGTGATTTGATCATAACAGTTTGATATTGGTGTGTACAAAATATGGATTGAATGGAATTAAAAAATGTCCACAAGAAATGGATGGCATGGGTTCACTACTAGTTACTTGGAAGATATTTAAAAAGCAACATGTGGACCAAGACAGAGCATTCAGGGATCCAAGAAAGGCTTCGAAGTACAAACCTGTCTTAAGATCAGTACAAATAGAGAGAAGGCCCAGAGAGTTTGAAGAGGATGTGAAGAAAGTCACATCAGATTTTGTTCCACACAATTACACAACAGCACATTGGCAGGCCAATCAATTTAGACAGTGTGTATCATCATTTCCAGAAGATATAAATGTATCTGTTATCGACTTTGTAGAAAATTATAGCATCAAGATCCAGAATGAGCCCCAGTCAATGCATTGGCACACAGACCAAGTTTCTATACTTGTTCACATAACATATAGACATGACAGGAGTGCTGATATTCATATTCCTGTGCAGACAGAAGAAGATTGTTCAAAGAAGAAAAAAAGAACACAAGATTGGAGCAGATCAGGAATAGACTCAACAATGGTAGGAAGATTATAAAAGAGATTCACTTTGACATTTCTGATGATAAAGTTGTGTGACTCATTATTTGTGGAGCACTGCCTACAAAGGCATGCTGCATGTCTTAAGGAACAGGGAATAGAGTATGAGAAGCATTGGGTATGGAGAGATGGCTGCTCATCATACAATTCAAGTCAGCAAAGTTTTTTTTTTCTTAGGCAGGTATTTAACAATGAATGACATCAATACACCATTTAAATCCGAGGCAAGGAGTTTATGTTTTGCTGTCAAACCAGTTTTTAGTACATTGGAACATCCTGAATACCTACACAACAGGAACTACTACATGAATAAATAGAAGATGAAAATGAGTTGAATATGGAAACCTCTCTGTATCAACAACATGATTCTCTAGCATAACAGAATCAACTGGTAATTCTACAGTGAATGCGAAAAAAAAAATCAATAATATTCAATGTTTTAAGTAACACAAAGCTATGGCTTAGTTAGCACATCCCACACTGACCTTCCAGGTTTTGTAAGGGCATCAATCACTTGCGGAACATCACGCCCATCTGAAAACTGAGAGCTTGAGTCTGCATTTTCTTTAGAAAGTACTTTGATAGGTGCGGTGTCATGATTGAGACTGCTTACATCATCTTTGACCTGGCTTTGTGTTCTCGTTCTTGCAGCTTGAACAACGTCTTTGCATTCCTCAACCTTACTCCTCTTTGTCCTCTAAGCAGCCATGAAGCAACTGCAAGAATCGATCCAAAACTGGGATGTTGTGCTCCCATCAGTAGGTAGGGCAAGGGAACTAAAAAGTGTTTACACGACGAAGCTTGAAATGGTTAGATGTGGTCATGGCTGTCGGATCTGCTCAAATGATCATGGTCGTCTGATCTAGAGCTCCATTGAAGATATGAACTAAAACATTATTATATAGATGATCGTGATGATACCTGGTCACCCTATAAAATGACAACCTGCCCTATATATCAAAGAACCTTCTCCATCCAGCAACATCTATCGCATAGGTCCTCAGTCTAACCCACGTCTGGGGATGGCCAGACAACGAGAAGAGGACAAGGAGGTGTCATTTTGGCACGTCCCCTATGGGCGCCGACATCAGCGAAAGCAAACATAACAATGTAAGCTAGCAATAACGACAATAAACTACCTCGAAGGTAGTGATAATCCATCCATCCATATCGTCGAATACAACCATATCTTCTTTATTAAAATGGGATGCCCTTGGTTTTTGTGCCTGGAACGCCGCTGTGCAGACGCACGCGGCGTTCCCTTCCCCCTTGCGGGACGCAAATTTTCAAATTTTAGTCTGCTCGATTCCAGCCTTTGCGGTACATTTTTCTTTTGAATACAAAGTTCAAATCTTAAATTTCCTCCGCTCTTGGCTTCGGCAGCAAGGTTTAAGTTGGGCGATGATGAATCTGCCGCTGTGAGTGTCCCCTCTGGAACGCTCATTCATCTTCGACCAGGTTTGGTTTGCCAATCTTTAGCTCTTTCACTGCAAAAGATTTAGCCTTGAAGCATTTTTTTCCTACTTTTTTCAGTTCTTGGCTTTGGGAATCGGTGGAGCAGGTCTGGAGCGCTTATTCTCTTCATAGTTTTTAAAACGGCAAATTCTCTGCATATTTCTCGGAGGCGGTGGATCTCGCAATGATTATGACCATTCTTCTTAATGTGTTCTTCAAGCATCGCCAAGCTCTTGCATCTTCTTGCTGCGTTGGCTTTTGCAGGATAAGCCAGTTGATTGTAGAGAATAGAATTCTATATACTCAATCCGGCCATGCCATCCTCATGAATGCGCCCCCCCCGATTTTTTTTTCTTTGAGAAATTCGTCATTTTCCTTCTTCGTGAGCTTTGTTTTGGGGTGCCGTTGTAGCCATTTTAGATTTATGGGTATGAACGGGAGCTGCAGATATGGACATTGACAGAGATGGAGTTGTAAGCTATGGATTTGAACAGGAAGATGTTATAAGGTAAACTTTTTGCAAGCATAGCTTCAAGTTCCACAATCTGAGCGGTGCATTCCAGCGTGAGTTGTATGTCTCTCTATTTTTAGTGGCAAGAAAACTGTTGGCCTTTTTTTTAACGTCTAACGCCGCTTTTTATTTCGTTCGGATAATGTGAAGGCACCATGCATGGTTAACCGGAGCATCTAGATGTGCCTGTTTAGGCCTTTCAAGTGCTTACTGATTATACCCAGGGCTTAGTTGCAAGGTGTGGATTTGTGATTTTGCCAGATAGTCTTCAGTAGAAGAGGATTTTTAGGTCTATTGCAGGATATTTGGCCTTGATCCTGAAGGGGACGTTACAGGCCTATTCCAGGTAATTCTAGCATTGCAGAATCTGAAATTTAGCCAGAATATTACTATCAAGCATATTACTTAACCGTCTTTGTTGGTCTTTGTTGCTGGAATTGAAGATCCTCAAGCTGGAAAAATACGTATCTGAAAATGTTGTGGCAGATCGTGGCTTGCATAGTCCTTTTTTCTTATGCTATGCACATATCAAATAGGGTGGAAGTAGTTTTTTAGATTCAAGTAGCTTCAGGTATTCCCAGACAACTATTGCTCAATTCCTTGCAATTATGATATCCAGACATTGAAAAAGGCTTACAACATGACAACATGTTATATAGGCTCGAGAATGTAGTTTGTTCTAGCTTTTATGAATGCATGCATGCTTTTATGTATGCCAGCTGGACATACAAATGTTACAGCTTAAATTTAATCTTTGTTGTAGGTATAGTGCATACTTCTATGCAATAATTGCCTCCAATTGTTGTAGCCGAGGAGCTCCATCTTGGATAATATTGTAAGTTTTTCGTATTGATGTTTATCAGTTTGTCCTTCTGTTCACTAATGTTGTTCGAGCTCTATATGATCTGTTTTTGGTTAATCTCATGCATTTTCTCTCTTAACAAGTAATGCTTATTCGAACATAACATCCTCATCATGAATTCATCCCATCTTTATTAAAGTCCAGATCTTTTAACTCAAGCGTCCCATTTGAATGAGGCAGAATAATGGCCCTTGCTTCAACATATTTGTTTCATCAAAAGGAAAGCGCGCTGTTTTACCATTGCTTGCAGGTGAAGACAGATCATTTTAGAAGGGCTCATTTATCAGCAAATGTTTATTTCTAAAAGATATCTGTTATTACAGCTTAAATTCCTCTTTCTTTGAGCCTAAATCTGCATCAGATTTCAGTTCATCTGATGAAGAAACGTTACCTCCTTTTGGGCTACCTGCAAAAAAAAAATTACATGTTTACATACCAGCATCTCCTTTATGCGTTGACCTTGGAACCACCTATGCCACCTGGTCCATACGGATCATGATCCAGATGCTGCAAGGAGAACTTTTGTGGAACCAGCTTTAAGAAGAGCTCTATTGATCTTCTTTGTGGTAGCGTTGGCAGGATCAGCTGACAATAGACATCATATTGTATGTCTTTACCATTTCTTTGGCAGGGTTTAGGTGGTATGTCTTTAGCATTTCTTTGTTTAAAGCATTTGCCTTGAGTTTATCGCATGCTTGCTTCTCGCAGTTTTGGCCAGAAATATTGGAGGTACATGCGAATTGTTATATACATTTCTACATTTTTTTCTTTAAACACATCCTGAAGGCAACTTCTTGAACATATATTTGGGCTTAGAACATAAACATCTCCCACAATGTTTATTCAACAACTTAAGTTTTCATTATGTCTCATGCTAATATAGTTTCTTTTGACACCGGAAGCTAACTCAAAACTGAAGTTGGTCTAACAGAGGTATTTAATGTGCTTTGTTAAAATATGGATCAATAGAACTGCATGCTCCAGTATAACTACATAGTTAATAATGTATTTGTGTGCCTCTTGCTTGGCAGGCTGAGGATGCCATTTGGGCGGCAAAGGATTAATATCAAAGAACTCTATCTATTACGTAGAAGCTTCATTTTGACTCAAAGTTTGCATCCTTATGAGCGTGGGTCTGGGAAAATGCAATAGTAGGTGATTATCGTCCTTGCGGACCAGCAGAGTTAATCATGGAATGCCATTACGACCAATGATGGTGAAAACAATGAAGGACAAAAAAATATGATGGTACACTTCCACCTATAGTTGATGACCATGAACATTTGACTATTTAAGAGAAGCATGGAATATGCAGATAAATTGTAGAATGCTAACAATGCGTAGTAGACAGTTTATGTAATTCTTCTTTTCGGATATTATCATGTGTGCAATTATTGGACTCCAGCTATTGTAACTTCAGTCCTTCTAAAGGACAAGGCCATGGAGAAAATTATTCATGAAACAGGGAAAATAAATATGAATCTCTTATTTTAACTTCTGACTTGCACCAACATCTACATGTTTTAAGATAATATACCACATAATTATGTATACTTATATTCACACTCACCACAAATCAAAGATGTTACTAATACTAAGCATGTAGCAAAACCAATCGACAATTGATGCGATAATTGGGCATGACGTAAAAATACGATCGATCTATCTATCTAATACTACTAATTGTTTCATAATCGTTTCATACAATTTTTTGTGTTAACTATCACAAACTTGGCAACTCTACTCTTCACGGACAGCTCCAATCCTTCTAACCTTCAATTTAATGCACAATTGTTAAACGAAGAATCAAGATAATTTTTTCCCATACTTTTATTGCACTATCCTTATTGTTTTTTTAGGTTCGTTGGATCTTGGCATATTCTTAGAAATATGCCAGATCTAGGGTCCACAAATATACACCTCACACCCCCATATACTTCTGCGCTCCCCTATGTATGTATATACATACAAGAAATACGAATGAGAATGCTAAATACGAGAACATGAACCATTGGAATGAAAAAAAAAAAGTATTTCGCAATCAGAGGCGATCAGATGCATTCATACGCTTCTCCAAAACCTCTTCATCTACTCTGAACCTCTCCGGGCATCAGGTTGTGCATCAGATCTTTGGGCAGCCCGGTTGATAAATCCGGGCATGGCATTGCATAGGTCATGGAAAAAAGCTTCATCCCCTCTTCTAGCAGAGGAGCCGCGTGAACTGTCTAGCAACCATGCTCTGGCAACACATGGTAGGAAATCCTATTCTAAAACCATTGATTCCAGACAAAACTTTTCTTAACTTCAATTCCATCCCCCTTTTCTCGCAAAACCATTGCAAGAATCTTAGCCCTAAGAAAATTTGCCAATCTTATCTATCTATAACATTCTATTGTACCTGAAATATATAGTGCCATAAATGTATTCCACACATCGACCAATAATGCCCGGCATCGCCGGGCACACGTTTCTAGTAATAAATACATCAAATAGAGGCTCCTACCCAGGCTCAGACTCAAAGGAAAAATTGACTGACGGCTAGGGTCTCCAGATAGATCAGATCGAGTTATGGCAATGACTTAGGCTGGCAATAGACAATGGCTAGGGTTGACCACTTCAACCGCCCCTCCTGTGCATACTTTGCAGATAGGCTAAATCAGGCTCTGTCGTGACCATAACCTACGGGAGACGTAATTCCATGGTATCATCCAACGAGACTACGGGTTGCATCTCCCTGGTCCGATGAGGCAGGAAGAATTGCATCTCCCCCTCCCGAAGTACAGTGGCTCCATGGACAACTAGAGAATCATGGCGACACACGTCCGTATCCGACTGAACTCCCCAAAACAAGAGCCAGGCGGACATCTGCAGCTCTTGAGAGTCAGGGCGACATCATTGATCCAGGAAGTGTCGGACTCATATCCGGCCCAACGAAGTGACTGACTATAAACCTAGCCCACTATGGGTCCCCAGTAGCTGCGCTCAGCAGGGACTTCCCACTTTGCCATTGACACCGTTATATGGTGCTCAGTCACTCTACAGCCTTTGTAGCCAGGTGGGCTCTATGCACAGGCCGCATAATAATGGGAACTAATGGGTCTAAACTAGGAGCATTATCTAAATAATGGCTACTAGATCTATACCCCCATTCCCAATACAGAAGAGGTGCAAACATAAGATCAACCATCATCATATATCAAGATAACATGATAAATAACAAAAATAACAACTGATCCTAATCACATACATCTAGCTTATAGTTATTAGTTAGGGTTCATTGACTAGGGTTCATGCTCAGAACTATAGGTTCTAAATGGCTCTACTAGGACACAATGTGCAACTCCCTGGAATCTACTCGAAGTGCCTACTACTGACGAGCTGCCGCCGGCTCCCTGGTTCTCCATCTCTAGCAGGTGGTTCGAGTAGATGACCCTCATCTGCTACGCTTGTGCTTTCAGACTGCTACTGCAACCTCGGCTGTCGAAGACGATCCTCGAATCGGAGCAGTGGGCAAGAATTGGTGGATTAGAAGTTGATGGAGCCAAAAGTGGTCTAGGTTTAGGGTTTGGCCTTTTAGGTGTTAGGGTTCCCATGAGGGCTACTTGGCTCCAATAGGGCGCGTCCATGTGGCGGATCACCTATAGAAACCATGTGGAAATGGGTCACCTCCTAAGGTTGGCTAAGTTATGTAAATAACTTGGCCATGACCCCACACTTGGTGCATATAAGTCTATTAATATAGATTTGTATAGTGACGTGGGCCTAAAATATACGTAATTATATCGTATATTCTAGAAGAACGTCACATCCCCCCCCCCCCCCATCACAATGCTATCCTCAGCATTACGTAAGGTGAAATGAACCTGCGTCAACATTATGCAATAATAATAGTATTTAAGTTAACACTTAGAATTTATTATGAAAATAAATTATGACATTTAATTATATCGGTAAATGTAAAGGCTATATTCACATTTTCATGTCGTGATGTGCTCCCATCCATTTGTTGCTATTGCTTCTATTGGCCCACCAAGTAGCACGCCACGTTAATTTAATTAATAAATTGTGGTTTTCTAAGGGTCTACCTCCTTTTATTTTTAATGTAGCCTATATGAATACAACATTTCCCCAGCATAGGGGGAGGATGCTTACCCCATAATGGCCATGGAGATGTGTCCTATCATGCCTAAGATGAATGCATGTCTAATGCCTACACCTTTCGGCACCCTTGACGTAGGAGGTGGCTTATCCTTCATAATAGCCAGACTCTAAGTGGTTCCTATCATGCACTTATCCATGATCTCTGCTCTAGGACTCATGCATGCTTACTTAATCTATAGGCATTAAATCATGGCATAAAAAACATCAAAGATGATCCCATCATCACGCATGACCACATGCTTGTCTCTACATGCATCCTGACTACTCATAGATGAATGAATACACTCTTTTGATCCGTGACTGTCAGATCTCTGCTGAATGCATGCACTCATCTTCTCTTTTGATGTCGACAATATCGATGGCGAGTTGTCCCTTGCATTGTTCGTAAACTGTGGGTACTGCTTTTAATGATCGGATTTAAGTATGCACGTCGCATCTTCACTGATAAATGTTTCCACTAGACCAAATATTGGAGGACTTGAGATCTTCTTATTTTCTTATATGCTTTATGAAGAAGAGCTTCTGGAACAATCTCAAGTTATTCCTCGGTCATTACCAATAAAGTTGGAGTCTCCAATATCTCCTCTGGATTAGGAGTATACTTCTTAAGAAGGCTTATGTGGAAGGCTTTATGAACTGTCAAGTGCGCGGGGAGATCCCCATCCTTTGAATGATTTGAAATGGTCCAGCCCACCTTGAAGCAAGCTTCTTGCAAATGCTGATGTGTAGGTTTGTTTGTTTGACTTTTATTTTGAGTCAAACATTATCCTCTACTTGAAATTTCTTTTTGATTCTGTGCTTATCGGCTATGCTATTTTGTCTACTTCTTGCTGCCAAGAGGTGGCGTCGAAATTCTTCAACCAATTGCTGCATCTCCGTCAGCATTTATTGAGAAACTTCTACCTTGGACAACACTGTGTTATGTCAAGTGTCCGGTGTGAAGCATTGATAGCCATAATTTATCATAAGGGAAAACATTTGTGAGGATTCTTTCTTGGTACTATTATATGCAAACTCTACCAAGTAAATATAGTCATCCCATTTTGACTGCATATTCCATACATAGTTCCTCAACATGTCTTCTAATATCTTATTTGTACGTTCCGCCTGCCCATCATCAGTTTGGGAATGATATGATGTACTCCAGGACAACTTTGGGTCGTATTGAAGATGTCCTTCTAGAAGGCACTTATAAACTTAGGGTCTCTGTTAGAGATGATTTCCCTTGGCATCCCGTGCGATCTGAATATTTCCTTTGCTTAAAGCAAGACGGTGTTCAAGGTTGTATCTTAATTTGACAGGACAAAAAGTGAGTCATGTTTGATGCTTGTCGGGCACTACTTCTAAGGCACCATGGCCCCTTGCTGTTCTTGGAAGTCTGATTATAAAATCCATGCTCACAACTTTCTACTTCACATTTGGCACTGCCAAGGGTTCTAAGGTTCCCGAAATTCAGTGTTGCTCTGTTTTCCTTTGTTGAAATAGCTGACACTGTCGAATGTAGTTGGTGATCTTCTTCTCCATGCGAGCCAAAAGTAACTACTTTTTATCTTATCATGAATCCCGTGTGGCCGGCAATTTGGCTATTATGAGTATCATGAAGAATTAGCTTTCTTACTTCTGATGCCTCTGGGACGCAACGATTGTCCTTGTGATATAAAAGGTTGCCTTCCTTTTTATATCTTCTATAAGCTTCTCTTCCTTTATCTGTCCTTGCAATGCTTCCTTGCAAGGACTAGCACATACTTCTTGAATTCTTTGCTTGAGTGCAAAACCTCTTCAATCTTTTTGCCGAATTCATTGGACAAGGTGGAGATGGCATTGCAATCCACTCGAATCTCCAATGGTCGTCGAGAGAGTACGTCATCAACCACATTTAGTTTACCTGATTTATAGACTATCTCGAAGTCATACTCTTCGAGAAATTCCATCCAGCGTCTTCACCTCAAATTGAAGATATATTCGAGGCTTTGGTGGTCTGTATCCAACTGAAATTGCCTCCAAGCAAATAATGCCTCATATGCTTAAAGCTTTTATGACCCTGACCTTTAGACATTCCTGATCATGGGTGAAACAATGTTGCTCGACATCGTTCATCTTTTTGGAGTCATATGAGATTACTCTTCCTTCTTGCATGAGGACTCCTCCAGTTGCCACTCACTTGCATCTGTTGGTAATGTGCAAATCCAATCTTTGACTTTCTTATGCTTAATGAGATCTGAGAAAGGGGTTGCTCACTTAGCAAAATATTTTATAATTTGCCTACAATAATCCGCAAGGCATAAGAAGCTTCTCTCTTCGGACACGTTCTTTGGAGCTGGTCAATTGACTATCACTTCAATCGTTGCTGAATCGATGGAGATTCCCTCTAGTGTCACTACATGCCCGACGTATTCCACCTTACTTATTGCAAAATAGCACTTCTAGAGTTTAGCATAAAGAATAGAATAGAATAAAGATTTCTAATACTCTTCTCAAATGAACCAGATGTTCCTCCATGGACTTAATGTAGTTTAGAATGTCATCCAATGGTCCTTCTCATAGCAGGGGATTCTATAAACAGGGGATTTGATACGGAGCAAAGAGGGAAAAATCAACAGGAATCAATAGAGGCTAACCTAAATGCCGTAAATCCTCTGGCAGAAGCAGATCAACGCGAACACAGTTTTTAGATCTGATAGCGACCACCAGCGATTAAAGCATACAGAGATCCGCTTACCAATAGATATCTATAGAGACAGGGTCGCAAATGGATGCCTCCTTGCTCTTCGCGTTTTGCTGAAACTAGTCTCATCAGCATAGCTTTTCTAGTTGATCCTTGCTTCCCGATCACTATTGCAGCTGCTGGTCTCTTTCGTATATAAGAATTATCTCTTACCTGTGATTCCGTTGTGGAAACGCTGCTGCTGATGAAAGAAGACTAGTGTTGAGGATTTGTAATTAAAGCTATACGTTTTGGATTTAGGGTTTAACAAGGAATGGAGCCTGCAAATTCAGTACTGCTTTCTAATAAAAAGAAAAATCGTCTCGCCATTTTGGAACAAAAGCAGCAACAACAGCAAAAGCAGAAGGCCTGCCCATCACCATTTGCATGCAAAGATACGGCGTCTTCTCCATCTCAAGGTAAACTCACACTTTTTGGTAGATATGCATTTAGAAAGAATCTTCTATGTTTACTTTGAAAGTAAGTGTAATCTTGCCTGCAGGTTTAAAAAATCAAGATCCTGTATATGCTCCACTCTGCAAGTCTGTTCTAAATGGATCTCTTGCATCTCAATTTCAGGTACGTGCATTATTTTTAGCAGTGTGTGCCAATGACCATTTCCTCATACAGTCGAGATTTAGTCAGTAAGATTTTATTGAGCAGAAAATTTCCTTATAAAGGCTGGCTAGTATTATCACATACGAGTGTGCAATGTGAAATCATTAAACTATTTAGTAGACAAAACAGTTCATAAATGTACTGCAGGTTTTTGAAAACAAACAAAATGCTGTAAAGTCCCTGTTATGCAACTTGTTGCATACAAGCAGAAAGGCACCCAGAGACATGTATGCTGTGTTAGATCAAGTTCAAAACAAAGTTGTGCAACTTGACAATCCCTCCACACGCGGTGTAGCAGCGGATAGGGCACGTGAACGTGCTCAAAGGCAAATTGGTTTACGGTCTAGAAAGCATTTATCTCTGAGAAAGCATCGGAAGATGGGTCTATTCCATTTGGCTAAAAGAGATCAAAAGTGAGTAAAAACACTCCATGATTGGTGCATCTACTGTTTCAGTGTGCAGTTTTGCATTTGAATATGTGAAGGGCCTGTTTCTACGAACATGTTTTCTTGTGCACCATGTCTTTTGCCCTATTTGGAATTTCAATACTAAGTTACGGACTGGTATTCCTGATTGGATTTTGCAGGACTGTCTTTTCTGTTCTTCCACACTTACACTCTATTCTATTATTTTTTTAGATATGAGATTTACCTCCCACTTCATGAGATGTGGAAGCTATATGCAGCAAAGCTGTTGAACGGTTCTAGGTATGAACTTTATTGGTGGTCTTTTGTCCATAAGGTAATCTGGTTATTCTAACATCTTGAGATTAGTGATGTGACAATAGAATCAAGAATACTTGCTGCTGATTTACATGGGGCTTTTGTTACAGGTATATTTCTTGGGATTCAGGACACAGTTTTTATAAACATGCCAATTGTGTAACGCCTAATTTCTTTCCTGCTGCAGTACTGGATTCTAAAATAAACAGTCTTGTTGGGATACAAGGAGTTATGGTCAGGGAAACAGAGAACACTTTTGGCATTATTACAAAGGATGACAAACTATGTGGTATTTGTTAATTTCGCTAATCTCTTGGCCTTTTGGAGAAATCCAGCATTTTAACATGTTTTATCTTTTACACTGATGGATGGCATACTTGTTACAGTGGTACCTAAGAAGGGATCAATATTTGTATTGCAAGTAGGCAATCTAAACGTTACCTTGTTTGGCAACATGTTGTTCATGCGCAGCTTCTGTTCCAAGGCAAACAAGAAGTTGAATGCTACTATTGAACTATAGGTGCAGGTTCCTCTCATTGGCATTAAGTTTGGTCTAGGATATCTGTTTTATTTTGCTCTGTGGTCTTGTGCCGCTTGAAATTTTGCAGTTGGGATCTCAAACATTGCGGCAAAAGACCACAAATCAGTACCGAATCAGTTTTTATAAATATTGTTCCAGTCATTGTGCGTGTCCTGGATTTTGACTATTAAGGCAAGCAACTGAACTTAAGCAGCCACATTATCGTGCTTGAGGATCTTGCATTGGCTTGTTGGTTTCACACAATTATATTGTCACAAACTTGACCAGGAAAGCTTTGCTCTGAAGTTTTAATGAAATTGGATGTGGCCCCTATTACTGTATCATCTCCTGGCACCTATTGTATCATCTTCTGGAAAAGATGAGATTGGACGTGCACATAGAACTCATGGGACTTAACTGCACATAAATAAGAGTCTCATTGCAGCTAGAATTTAGACTTCAAGGATTATAGAATTAGTTGATTCTGAGCAGGATTGTTTAAACACACTGCAAATTTTTGTTCCTGCATTGTAATGTGTGAATCTAAACCAGTTTCCTTTATTTGTAGCACCTTGAGCAAAGACATGTGATAATGACAGTTAAAACATGAGTTCACTGAAAATATTTATGCCTTCTTATTTGAGCTACACAAATGTTTAATGGTTGTACCCTTAACCTATGATTAAGAAGCATTTCATGTTCTTAACGTTTTTGTGTTCATTTGAAGCTTGGACGGAAAAGGACCTAATAAGTTATGTCTAAACTTGAGATAATTTGAAATTCTTAGGCCATTCAATAAGCAGGGTTCGAAAAAAGTGGGGTTAACCCCAATGTTTAGTTGTTGTTGAGATGAACATGACATGCTGTCCAAAAAAAAATTAACGAATTGGACTTTGTCCTAAGAGTAGGAGGATTTGTTTAATGTGCATATTTTATCTTCCTATATATATTTAATAGCTGCCTTTTTGGAATTATAAATATCTAGTTTTCGGGCAAAAAAATGGGCCAAGATTAGAATTAGACGCGCCCTTTTTTGTTCCCGACTACACCATTTGTTTCCGGCAACGAGCTCCCAGGTGATCTTCAGCTGGCCCCAAGCCATGGTCCGGCAAGGTCCGGCAATCAAAGTCCTTTGAAGCTTATGCTAAGGCCGCCCTCGCCAACCTTCGTGTCTAAATAAGGTAAATCTTTTGCTTGCTTTAACTTCAAGCTTCGATTTGAAGTTTAAGGCTCGCCGCGCTTCTATGAGCAAAAGATCAAAGTACCTTGAAGGGTGTTGCTCCAAGATGGCACGATGGTTGCAAATTTTTTTTTATGTGTGCGATTTGAAGTTTTTGCTTTGCCCAGTTATACTTAAAATCCTTGCTGCTCATTAAAGCCTGCAATTGATGCCGGAATAGTTGAAATCCTTGCAGTCTCATCATCTCAACCAGCCTTTGCAGCCACAATCCAAATTATTTCTCTGAACTAGATGGCTGAGGCGTGAGCAACCAAAGTTTTTCCTAAGCTTATTAAGATGCCATAGTGCAAGTCGGCAGTGCCCAAATCTGTATAGATTCTTGCCACATACAGGTTCAGGTACATGGGTCTGTGCCTATGTGTTGAATTCAAGTTTTGATTTGAATTCCTTAGTGTTATATTTAATAAGACTACAGTTGTATGTTTCTCAGGCAAACTCCTAGATCTTTGTAGGCAAGTATGTAGGCTTCTAGGGAAATGGGACGTATTCCCCAGCCCAATCGATGGCTTTCTCAGTTGAAATGGATTCCCCAACCTGGAATGGATTCCCCAACCTGGAACTCTGATGCTTGCTTGAACAACATGCAGTAACTTATTGTTTGAGTAAACCTTTCATGGTTCTGTACTATATTGTTCTGAAGGTAAAGAGTTCCTGAGTTCTTGAAAAAATGAAAAAATGTCTTTGCAGAGTGTTCTGATACTCAATTGCTTGCTCATCCTTTTGTTGCCCAGAATTTGGCTGTTTTCTGCTAAGCTTCCCCCTCGTTGGCCCTTCTTGAATTGGAGCAAAATTTATACTCTGGAACCTGATTCCGGTTGAATTTGTTCGGCTGCGCAAAGCTTAGGTTGCCCAAGCATGAAATTTTGAAATTTTGATGGCAAGTGCAGGTCCTTCCGGCCCCCCTGTAACAGATCATCTCCACCGCCTCTTCTATTAGAAGCCTTGCCAGCATGGCAAAGCCACGTGGCGTAAAATCTGTGGTAGCTGGTTTTGCCCGAAACCAATCCAGCAGCCTAATGGTTCTGAAGCGGCAATTTCCACTATCTACAGTTCGTTGCTAGCCACCCGAATTAGGGGTGCTCACGTTTTGCATCGATGGTTATTAAAATAGTCATAAAGAATTAATGGACCAAGATTTGGCGATGGTTTTAAGTACTCCCTATTTGGGTTGGGCTCCCTTCCCATTTTCCATGGAAAATAGGAAGGGTTTGGAAACCCTTCCGGCTTTCATTAAAACCATGAAGGGTTTCCATGGAAACCCTTCCTATTTTCCATGGAAACCCTTCCTATTTTCCACGTGGAAAATAGGAAGGGTTTCCATGGAAAATAGGAAGGGTTTCCATGGAAACCCCGTTTGGAAAATAGGAAGGGTTTCCATGGAAAATAGGAAGGGTTTCCATGGAAACCCTTCCTGGTTTTAATGGAAAATTGGAAGGGTTTCTAATTTGAAAATCGGAAGGGTTTCCTTGGAAAATAGGAAGGGTTTCCATTTCGTTTTTTTTTCTTTTTAAAGGCGCACGCCGCCCAACACGCACGCCGCCATTAATGGTGCACACTCATGCACGCTCATAAATATGCACGACATTCAAGAATTTAAATTTTAATTCAAATGGAAACCCTTCCTATTTTCCAAACCCATGGGAAAATAGGAAGGGTTTCCATAAATGGGGGAAAATAGGAAGGGTTTCCACATTTCATCAAAAAAATTTTAAGGGCGCTTCTTGCGCTTTGCTCTCCGCCATTGCATCTCAAAATTTTTAAGGGCGCTTCTTGTGCTTTGCTCTCCGCCATTGCAACATGGTTGTAATCTACGTCGATCTAATCTTGCAAAAAATCTTCTTATCTTGCAACATTGTTGTAATCTTTATCTTGCAACATGGTTGTAATTTACGTCAATTCCCTGACTCAGTTTAGAAAGATTTGACATTATAATAGCTAGCCCAACAAAGTTTTAAACCAAAGTAAAGTAGGAGGTGTATAGAGGGGGTCCTATTGATCCTTGCTTGGTTATTAAATCATTTTCCAGCACAGTAATTCTGGACTACATGGCATGTTTGGCGTAGCCACCAAAACTGCCAAGAACTATGGAGAATCTTGGCGGATCTGTGTATTTTCCTAGTTAAACTTATGCCAATATATTTGTCTTGATACCTTTCATTTAGTGCTGCCACAGTCCTAACTATCATTGTATTTACCACAGGATACTCTATATCCTACATCTTTTATTTTACCTTTAGGAATGCATGCTGATATTCATGCTTAAATATTTCTTATTTGCCTAGGGCTTTTATTTCCTTTGCATTATGCAGGCCATGCATTAGATGATGACACCCTTAAAGCACAAGTTTAAAGTTACTCCATGGTGGACTGTATAATAATAGAGATGAACAACTTGACAAACCTTGTATGTTTAATCCATTTAAATCAAGATGCACATATTCCATTTATGCACGTTCCCAATAAATCAGAATTTTATAAGATGCTCAACCATCTTAATTCAACTGCTAGATGGTTCTATAGTGTTAAATAATGAAGCATAAGTAACTTTTAACCATATGCCACTGTTCTATGTACACTGAAATAGTAGAAAAAATCACTATTATATTAAAGTTCCATAGCAGAATCACTGAGAAAAAGCATTTGCACTGTAAATATGCTAGAATCACTGAGAAAAAGCATTTGCACTGTAAATATGCTAGAACCTCCAGCAGGAAAGTAAAAGATTTTGAAACTATATAATAGCAGAAAGTGTGAATCTTGATTATGATCTGCTTATGATTTTAGACCACCTTGCATTTCCTGTATCTATATCTGCATACCAGTTATACAGGCCATATTTCACTTCAATTTATTCTCAAGAAAACTGTGGCATATGAGTTTCATTCAACAGGGTATTATACTTAACCTTCTCAAGTGGCATGCAGAACATGACAGAGTAAATCTATAGCTCTGTGATCATTATCTTATACAAATTAATTATATCCTTACGCACCTAAGCATAAAAAGATCTTCAACTCAAGAGATTACTCTACACATGTGTGCACAAATTTCCTACAACAAATAAGTTTGGATAAACTAGGCAAAAAACTAGGCAGATCTTCTTATTTTTATGCCCTTCGTGAATCTTGGTGAAATTTCGTCTTGCCTTTTAAGAATGGATTGCTCAATGCAAAAAGCAATGTAAAATGGAAACTACTATTAAGAGAAACACGGTTGAGTTGAAGCTTCTCTACTTCCTCAAAATGTTAAACATCCAATGGAACAACGCCCATGTAAAAATTTGGATCTAAATGGGATGGACCATTTGTTCGTGCCATCTTCATTTGGGCGCATGATGTGCCACAATTTTTTCCTCTTACTTGCATAGTGCATTAAGATCAATGCATGCAAGGCTGTTTTTCAGATCCAAACGATCTTGCGGATCCCAAAATGATGGGGAATATAAGGATGTTTTGAACTATGGAGAATCTTGGCCGATAAATGTATTTTGGATCTAATGTGACCCCTGCATCTCCATGCCGATGCCACAATTTTTGGAAAGACAAAACAGGGAAGATTATCCAAAAGGATGGGAAGAATCGATGGTATGTGATTTTGGCCGAGGATGGTTATGAAAATGTGGGCATAACGGGGGATCGATTAATGGGCGGGGATTGAAATTTGTGGTTTGTTTTTAATTTTTACGCCAAGACAACTTGCGAAGATAAAAATACAAGTTTTGAATCGCCATGAACAAGAACTATGCCCGACGGCCAAGAACTATGTAGCCATCAAAACTGCAAGAACGACCTGCAAATGCAACAAGAACCGTTAGAAATAGCAAAAAAAAAAAACGAAAAAGGAAGAAGAACACAACAAGAAGCACCTGGGCAGGAAGATCGTCTCCTAGTGCCTCAAAAAGGGCTCGCCAATCCAAAAATAAGGCACTCCGCCGGCCTGGCGCCACAAAAATGGTTCATCGATGGAGCTCTCACAAACAGAGCTTTGAAAAAACATGGGAATTACGTGTTTGTTTTTGGGGGAAGAAGAGTAAGAACGAATTTTCTGAAAAAAGCTCTTCAATCAGAGCCGTAAAAATTTAATTTTATGCATTAATTACCGGTGGATGCATTGAAAACCTAAAAATATAATATTCTTATGGAAACCCTTCCGGATTTCAGGGAAATTTGGAAGGGTTTCCTTTTTTTTTTTTTATAACCCCAATCCGGGAGATAGTGTGAGCGAAGATTTGGGCTATGTATTGTATGGCAAGTTTGCCCATTAAAATAGTCATCAAGAATTAATGGACCAAGATTTGGGTTATGTATTGTATGGCAAGTTTTATTGCATTCTCTGGCACTATTCTTTGTGAAATTGTCATAGAGCCCCACAAATGGCAAAGCTTCACGTTATAGATATTTGCAATTGTATCATTCTAAGTGAAAGCAGCTATTAAGGTACGACCGACTATAAGTCTAGTAGCTAGATGGAAAAATCAAGCAGGGCTTGGACAACGCTGAGAAAAAATTCACAAAAGGGGAAAGATTCAAGATTAAACCATCTGGCCATGTTGATGAAAAAAAGAGCAAACAGAGATCCAAATGTACTTAAGCTTTGGCGCCTTCTTTATAGGCGATGTCAGGCGAGCCTCTCCAACATAGATGTGGTGTTGTTTTTACCTGCAAAAACATTAGATTTGTTCAGATGTTAAGAATGGGTCATTGCTTGACACCATAATTTTTGCTTCCAACCTCTTTCCAGGCGATGTTCTTAGATTTAGAATCCGCTTTTCCATATAGCTTTTACAACAGAATCCCCAAATCTGAGACGGGTTCCTCTTTGGAAGTATACAATCCAATTCGAGGTATTAAATGAGAAGAAGGGGAATCATGATCTATTTTTGTATATTGCCGGAGATTGAAAATGCGATTACAGAGCGTGCAGCAAATACAATAGGAACTCTATGGCTTTGTTTATGTTTGCTAAAGTAATGCTACAATTGCCTTTTGCAATTATTCATATGAGAGTGTTTGGATTAAAGCTATACTGTATAATTATTCATACGAGTGTGTTTGGATTAAAGCTATACTGTAGGGCAATTTTTTCCAATTTACTTCTATGGAGCCAAATAGGGTGATGGCTAAGAATATCAGCACATTAAATTAGACAGAATGTCAAAAGTCGTTGGATATTAGATTAATTTGAGATGTTTCAATGACAAAATGTCTAGAGAGAAAAAAAAATTGAGTTTCAGCCATAAAAGTACATTAAATGAGATGAGGCAAAATGTATGAGATGTCTTATTAACCCATTATGCCACCAGTTATCAGTTATCGAGAGTTTGCAAGTCTAGAAAAAATCCATAGACTTGAAAACACAATTGGAGCAGCGTAGGCTAGTACTTATGAAAATAGGGAGATAGAGGGGTCCCTATGCTAAGCAACATAAGGTTCAAAAAAATTATATTATGAATGGATTGAAAGTTATATTGACCAACATATCTTATTTCCGCAAGTTTTATCCATGTATCACCGTATTCAAACTCACTATTTTTTTGCAGACTTATCTTTTATCCGGCCGTTATTATCCATTGTTTAGCATGTCGACAACTGATCTGCAAGCGAATACAAATGTAGAAGATAAGGTTAGAAATCTATTTGTAAATATATATTAAACATTTCATAAATCAATAGAGCTTTTGCATGCATTATCTATTAATCAATACCATCAGCATCATGTAAATCTGTTATACAAAATGTAAAAATACAAAGCATGCATCGAACGAAGCAGACATGGGAACAAATCAAGGGGAAGATCAAACAAGGACGAAAAAAAGAGGGCGTCCGAGGTGAGTCCAAATGCTATATCTCATCGTTTGTTATCTTCATACCTATTTCTTTGGATTCTATGTCCTTTTTTTATTTGCATGTCTACACTCGTTTGTTGTCTTAAAGCTAAAGTATAGAATAATAAAGTTACTATTTTTGCAATGAAAAACCAAAGGGGAGGTATTTATTACTAATAGTTATTTAATGGTCATCTTCTTTTTTTTTTTTTTTTTTTTTTTTTTTGAGGGTAAGATTTTTTATATTAATAGTAAATGGATTACATTTACTTAGGCTCCACAATAGGCCTGATAGGAAGAATTTAAGCACAAGATCCCGTATGGATCTAGTAGGAAGAATGAGCACATTTGAAGCAATCACCATGCTGGAGGCCATCATAAGATGATGTCTTTGTACTATGGTCAAAGCAATCTTGACCTCTTCCTCTTCACAAACAGAAGGATATGGGCGTCCGCCTTTAACTCAACCAGTACTAGGGAGCATGGCCCTCTTCCCATCCGCTGCAACTACTACAGGAATTCAGCTTCAGTCGTGGAGCCCTACTAGACAAAATTCATCCATATCTTAAAGCTCAAACCGAAATATGTACTTGGAAGAACAAGGTCTTTCAGCACGGATACAAAGTACCTGTCACCCCATTCTAGTAACTGTCTCACCCTCTTCGTTACATCAGAAGTACTATGGATCATGCCTTTTTCCTAGAAGAGTAAAAGCAAGCGATTCCTATTTCCTGAAATGAAGAGTACTACAGAAGAAAGCTTGTTGCATTTCCGAAGAAAATCATCATATACTTGCTTCCAACTAGATGTTGCAGCCCTAAGGATCATAGCAACCACTGCGGGAACATGGAAAAGGAAAAAATGCCACAGGTCTCCCGTCCAATGACATAATAACTTTCCCCTGCTAAGCCCGTCCAATGGTCATCTTCTATGTGTATTGTAATGCATATAATGATAATAGTGTAACACATCTAATGTAATACATATGTAATATACTGTTGTATTATCTGTAGTATAATAGATGCAAATGATACGATCCACACATGACCAGCCTTAGTAAATTTGATTAATATCTGGGCAGAGGTCGTCCAAGGTGAGTACAAATGCTATATGAATTTATATCTATAGGAGTAGTGAATTGCGTATACTCAGAATAAGTTCGTTACATTCGTCTATTGGTGATGTGATATTTAATATTTCATTTTCTATGTATCATATCGTTTAGTAGAGGCATTTGATCTCAATTTTTACGACCTATTAAGACTATCAAATCGAATCATATATAGACGATCTGATCTTAGATAGTATAGTGAACCTTATCCTTTTCCATTAACACCACCCTCATCGTATCTTTCATAGCTATCTTCAGCTCATTTAGAAGGCCTTCCTGAGAATGATGTAAACAAAATCCTCGAATACCGCCATGCTCAATAGATCGTTCCATGGAGGTTATATCGAATATAACCTCCATAGAACAAAGTGATAAAAATACAGCAGTCGTCAGCCTTGAAACAACAGATTGTAATACCGCGAGTCGGCATTGGCAAAAGCAAATTGCTATGATGCAACAAGACATGAAACCTGCGGACATGAACCGCTGAAATGGACAAGAAAATGTGCCATATGCCACGTTGACTTACTCGACTCCGAGAATGTATCGTTCTGCTGCAACAACGGACGTCGTTTACTTCCACCCCTTACCTCTACCCCGAACGTTACAAGAGCTTTATTCAATGCCCAAATTTTCTGATAGTTCACGTGTTATGAACAACTTATTTTGCTTCACAGCCCTTGGTGTCGACGGTGATTTCATGGACTTGAAAATGCCATCATCAGTCGCAATCATGGGTCGCACGTACCACCGACTCCTATCTGCAAGCACACCCACTAGCACGCTTCACTGGTACATATATGATAGCTCAATGAGTACCATTGCCGCCAATATGTAGGTGCCATCCACATGGATTATACAAGTTGCTGCAACTATAGATATCATCAATCCATATATCAGACAGTTGAAAACAATAAAAGAATTACGTCCCGCACCTACAAGACTTACCCTCGCAGAATCCTCCACATCAGATGAAATAGCTGCTATTGTGCATGCCAATAACTCTGTCACCATAAAACCTAGAACCGCAATGGTTTGGATGCGGCACGACCATGATCCAGTATTCTTGAGCATTCTTGACCCTACATATGAGCCACTTCAATACCCACTGTTTTTTCCACATGGAACACTAGGGTGGCATCCACACAATGACCAAAACATGTCTCAAACAAATTGGTACCGAACTAGACTACTTCACGAACCTCGCTTTTCGCAGCTAGGTAGATTGTGCGGTGAGTACCTGGTTGATATGTACTCGAGAGTCGAAGAAGAGCGCCTCAATTACATCGTAACTGAGGGCTACCGGCGAAACTTCACACAACATGAAGACGACTTCATCGACGATGACGATCCCAATGCCCATTACAGGACTTTACCAGCATCCTTTCTGGGCTCCAGACGATGGTGTGATGTTCAAGTAGCGGATGCCCGGGCACTTGTAAGAGTTAAGGGAAGACCCAGTTTCTTCATAACTATAACAGCGAATCCGATGTGGCCAGAAATAAAACACAAATTACATCTCGGCCAAAACGCATCTGACAACCCATTGTTGTTGTTCGAGCATTCCAGGAAAGAGTCCAATATACAAAGAACATCATTCAAAAATATCTTGGATCCATATCCTACATGATGCATGTCATCGAATCCAAAAGAGGGGATTACCGCATGCACACATGGTTGTAAAGATAGAGCATGAGATTCCGATAGATATGATCGATAATCTAATCTCTGCAGAACTACCAGAAGATCCCATACTAAGAGCACAAGTCGAGAAATACATGATCCATTGACATATAAAATGCTGCCTCAAGGAAAACAATAGATGTTGTACAAGTACCCAAAGCCAATAAACCCAACAACGTACATCGATGAAAAGGGATACGTACAATACAGACGACGAACCGAGATAGACGTAAATATTGTTCTATATATGCCATTTTTACTGAGAGAAATGGATTGTCACGTCTATGAGGACGTCACATCGACCGTGCACATCTTTGCATACCTCTATCGCTATATATACAAAGGCTTCGACACAGCTCGCTTCCACATCGACTCCGCCACATACTCCGATACAACTTGCCACAACAAACAGCAACGACCAAAACCACACAAAAAACGAAATTCAAGATTACATCTCTGCGTGTTACCTATCCTCCATGAAAGCAACATGGAGAATTATGTCCCACATGACTGAAAAGCACCCTTCTGTCAAATGCCCCCCCTTACATTAAAAGGAAGAAAACAGACATCATTTAAGAACCACGTCGACAGACCCCGGAATCTCCCTGCCATGGAAAAAATTAGTAGCTATTAATTAATAGTCAAATGGCGATTTTTTAGGGGTTCTAGACAATTTTTGCGGCGAATTTTATGCAGGGAGATTTCTCTGAAAAAAATAAAAAATAGCCATAGCTAAAACAAGTACTCCATTATGTTTTTAGGATTAGCCAAACTATTTCCCCCTTTTTCCTTAAAGAAAAAGGGATTAACCTCTTTTTATATTACAATAATACATATTAAATCAGTAATAGCCAAACAAAAATGAATTCCTATTATAGACTTTTACACATGGGTGTAAATATGGTAATGCTACCCAAAAAGCACTATCCGGACAAGTGCTTTAAGTGCTTTAGGTGCTTTACCTTCGAGTGCTTTTTTATTCAACGGCCTCGGGGGGTTGTTACTCCAGAAATAGGATGGATCATTCCGTAGAGGTAAGGATCGATGAGATGGATGATCCCGCGGTGGGAGATCTCCGAAATGGTAAGGATCGCTGACGAGGATCTTCAAGGGCGGGAACTCCATTGGCGGGAACTCCATTGGCGGGACTAGATTGATGGAGTTTCTCTTTTTCAATGCAGTATAAGAACACAAATTAGAGTTCAAATCGGCATAGAAATCATAGGTGAATTAACAATGTTTTATTGCAATTTGATTTAGATTGATAATTCAATCTCTGTTGCATTGGAGATTGAATTGTGGGCAGCTCTCTCTTGAAAGCATCCATTTAACCGGAAGAAGCTTTTTAGGATTCAAATCAAGTGAGAAGAGACAATCTGATTACTCTTTGTTTTTCTTAAGAGTATTTTTGTTCCATTCTTTCAATGTATTATGCATCTCTAATGTTGTATCCTAGATCTATGTTATTTTTTTTCCCCAAATGGGAAAATTGACGAGCACTCAGACATTGATATCTTGAGTTCTACCAATCTATTTGGAGCGATTTCATTTTGATCTAGAAGTATACTTCGGTCTCTTTCTTTTGCAATCAAAATCACACAAATCCGATCTCTGAGGAGTGAGAAATAGCCTCTCAAACTTGGCTGATTTTCTGTTACAGTGGGTGCAGAAATTGATGTCACGAGAATATACAAAATTCAGACTTTAATATCTTGAGTGGTGCTGATCGGTTTTGAGTGATCTTACATGCATTTAAAACTAGACACTTAGCACTTTCTCTTGCAATTTAAATCACTCAAATCTGAGCTATGAGGAGTGAGAAACAGTCTCTCAAAGTTCTGATTTTTTGTTCAGGTTCTGATTTTTGTCACAGAAATATACCAAAACTCAGAATTTGATATCTTGAGTTTTAATGAATAATTTTTGATGATTTTACCTGCATCTAAAAGTAGACACTATGGCCTTTCTCTTGCAGTTTAAATCAATCAAATCTGAACTTGGATGCGGGAGAAATGACCTCTCAAAGTTGGTCAATTTTCACTAATAGTGGGTTAACATTGTCTTTTATATGATCATTGTTGTTCTATATTGTTGTGAGTAGTCTTGCTTGCATTCACATTTCGTCATTTACATTATTGATCAAGCTTTGTTAATCAGAGTTTTGAGATCCTTTTGTATCAAAGCAATCTTAATACATTCTTGCAATTCCGTCTCTGTATTAAAACAATCTTAATACTATTCATGCAATTCCATTACTTCTTAGTTTTATCCTTGCAATTCCATTACTTCTTTTTGAACAGACAACCAGTCTTCTTTGTTTGTTATTTTCTCTCTAACTTTCTCCATACTCTATTGAAACCAATCCAACATCGAAACTGCCATGTAATGTATCTCAGCAAAAAAAAAAATTTGACATTACACGGCATCAAAATGCAAAGATTGGAGAGTATCAGAGGTGATAATTATTAATCTAACTTAGCCGAGAACAAAGTACAGGCAGGAAGCATTTACGGCATGACTTTTGGCCGTGCGCAGCCAAGTGCTTTAAGTGCTAAGTGCTTTCGCGTTTTTTTGGGTAGCATTACCATATTTACACCCACATCCCCACCTACCATCATCAGTGATAGTAGTTTTTCAAACTATGCATTTCTATTACATATACCATATAGCATCTTCAAAAAGGAATTGTAAAAGATGGTCAATATATCTCTAGATTCCCGAGTTGGTTGCATAGCATCTTCCCTCAAGAGCTAGAGATAAGTGCAATTTGATCACCATAGGTGTCATTACATTGAATGTTGTTCAGATCATGGATATTATAAGCTTTGTTGTGAGCTTTTATTAAAAGTTTTTTAATATTATTGTATATTTCTTTATTGTTGTTTATTACTTGTAATTATAGTACATATATCTAAAGCTACAGAATTTACATTTTTTTCTTTTTCCAGTTAGAAAAAATAGCCAAGTCAAAGTTTATAGAACTTAATTCAAAAGTTTTCCAAGCCCAAGTACATATAAATGTAATGGTAATAATAACTTTAGCCAAATGTATATCATAAAGTACTGTAAAATTTTGAAAAATAGCCAAACCATTTTTTATGGAAAAATATATAGCATGCTTAATTTTTTCCCTGCTCCCTGCTAGACAAGTACTTCATATGACCACTCGATCCCAAATTCGGTCACGCGACCTACATCAAATGCAACGAACAATATACCTCTACCACATATAAGCCAGAGATCATCCTCAAGCCAACCGACCACTTGGAGCAAAAATGCATAGGCGTAACCCAAAATAACATCCACGAGAGAACAAGAGGACAACTAATTTGTAGGATACGCCTATTACTTCAAAAAGTTGGAGAACCATTCTGACTAAGACTGATCCTACTCCATAAAGCAGCACGATCCTGGGAAGAACTCAAGAGCCATGACCGACAACACTACAAAACATACCAAGAAACTGCTCAAGCCATTGGACTGATAGCACCAGCAACTGAAGCGATAACAATAATGCAAGAAGCAATCTCATGTCTACAAACCCCATCGCAATTGCGATTCCTATTTGCACTCTTAATACTAGATTCCGGACCAGCACTTCAGCTATGGAAAACATTTCAAGACCACATGATAGCCGACTTTCTAGAACAATATCTAAGAAACCAACTGGCTGCCGTCAATGAAACCCTTATTGCCATCAACAACATCTTGATCCAACACGGCACCAACACTGAAGCCTTCGGCTTGCCTATGCAAAACATCCCATCCAAAGAAATACAAAATGAGCTCGGAAAGTTTCCCGCCCACGAAGAGTACCTCATAAAGAGCTCAACTATGTCGCAGACCATGAACAGAAACCAGGCCTCAATTTACACCTATATATGCGAACTTATCAACAATTGGAATTGTCCATCCCCAATCTTCCTATATGGAAAAGCATGAACTGGAAAAACATATGTGCTCGACGCCATCTGCCTCTACATACGAGGATTAAACCAAATAATCTTACCGTGTGCCACTATGACATTGGCATCACCACAGCATCCCGCTGGAAGAACTGCACACTCCCTATTTCAAGTACTTGTTGTCGAAAACAATATCGGAATTCATTCTCTACTCGATCCACATTCTCTAAGGGCTGCGTTGATCAACACCGCAACATCAATCATATGGGACGAGTTTTCCATGGCAAACAGAGCAGTCATAGAAGCAGTTGACATCCTCTTGCAAAACATAACAGGCATAAATAGCCCATTCAGAGGAAAACTATTCATAGCAGCTGGAGATTTCAGACAGATTCCGTCGTTGTCAAACGAGGAGGCAAAACAACAACAATAAACGCATCCATCATATCCTCACACTTGTGGAAGCACTTCAAAGTCCTAGAGCTCAATAAACCAGTGAGGGATGCAACCGACCCATACCTCATGCAGTTCGTCGACGACATCGGAGAAGGCCGCCTACTCAATGACATTCCACTGACACTGTTCAAGACAACAACGAAAATCGAGGACGCTGTCAACTTCTTATATAATGCCTAGATATTACTAACACCTACTATATGTGAAAACAGAGCATTCCTATCTCCAAAAAGCATCCTCGTCGACAGCTTCAACGCCGAATTCATAAAAATGATCCTAACAAAATCCAAAAACTACTTTAGCGTCAATAGACTCACAGAAAACGACCAGACCATCGAGTACCATCCAATGGCAACGACAGACTTCCTCAACGGCTATAAACATCCAACACTTCCACAACATGAACTCCAATTATAACCCAACACCATATGCCACATCACAAAAACGCTAGACAAAGATAGAGGACTCGTAAAAAACGCCAGAGTCATGATATGCTCAATGCATGCCAAGTTCGTAACAGTTAAAGTTCTAACCGGTCAACTACAACACGTCGGAAACATAGACCCCATATCTCGAGTTGACTTCTTCCACCAACCAGACAATTGGCCTTGGACAATCCACAGACGACAACTCTCACTACGACCCGCCTATTCAACAACATTCGACAGTTGCGTGGGACTCACCCTCGGCAAAATAGTCCTCGATCTGTGAACTGAAGTCTTCACACACGGACAACTATACACAGCGCTCACTCGTGTACGAAGAAAAGAAGACGTCCTAATCTTTCTTGACGAGTCAAACACAGACAAGACTACAACAAACGTCATCTACAAGGAACTACTTCCATAAACAAGGTGCGTACACTCCTTCCATCTCATGCCCAAGATGTAGATGGACCGCCGATCCCCTTGGAGATCGATGCTCCCTCTGCACCATGGGCGCCGCACCGACGATCGCACTTGGGTTCGACTCCCAGGGGTGCACAACAGGGCGCCGGCGCCAAATTCTTGTATAATATAACTTATCTTATATATAGAAATTCACCTTTAAAATATTAACCAAAAAATTAGATTACCTTTTCCTTTTACATTTAAATATATAAATCCAATTTTTCTCTCTCATTTTCCCGCTTTCTGACCTCTTCCCTGTACATGGATGGGAACAGAATAGGCACATAGAACATCAGAGAAGAGAGAGAGAGAGAAGGCGACCACTTCCATGGCCCAATAGCATACGCCAAGCGATCCATTCAAGTTCCATCCACAACCCAGAGGTAGAAAACGTTTCCAATTTTGTATACTTTTCGAGTTTTTGGGAAAAAAGAAAAGGACCTAGACAAGCAATAACATATTCATCTCTGCTTAATCAAAGCAGAGATGTCCTGCTGAAATTTGAAATGTCATATTTATCTCAAAACTAAATTGCTTAAAATGAGGCAGACTCATAGGGTTTACTTTGTCAATGCAATGCCATAGAATAGACAATTGAGTAGCCCCTGAAGATTTTAGTGGGCTTCATTTGATTAATTATCAAGATGTGAGGAATATTCCATGTTATATACTAGATCAAAGGATAAATTTTTTTTTTATCACAAAGCACGAGCATCAATTGTGCAAAACAACGATTACAGCGTCAACAATATTTGGCCTTACAACTAGAAAATGAGTATGAACCTTTGTCGCCAAACAAGCTACCAAGATAACCATCACATAGAAGCCTTGGCCACAAGAAAATAGGGCTGGAGGATTTGAACCTCTAGGAAAATTATTCTCATTATTGTTTTAAAATAAAGATTTTCATACACATATACTCTAATAGAAGCATATAAAAGGACAATGCAACAGGGTAAAAACTTGGACGCACGACTCATATTTTCAGAAATTAAAATAGAGCACATTCATTTTGCAATTGCTGAAAGCTCAAGATGACATGAACATACCCGAAATTCGAGTTTTCAACTAATCATACTCTAAAGAAAATCTATCCCGTAACATCTTCGCTATTGTCCCACGCTTCTCTCTGTGCAAAACGCACTTAGCTACCAACTCTGTCTATAAGACGAAACAAGAGGATAATCCCGTCGGCTTCAAGCTTCAGATTTGCTACTATCATCTTTGATTTTAGTAACTGACATATCTATAGTGTTTAGTTTACTTAAGCATTCCACATAAGTAATATCCAATTCCTTGGCAATTTCAAGACTGGAAGCATAGTAATTATTGAGCATTCCACCATGGCAGTACTGTTTCCTTATCATAATCTTCCTGGTCATACTTGGCTTCCTGTTATATATGAGATAATCAAATATAATTTAGATCATCAAGTCCATAAAAGTATTCACGAATATATTGCAATCTATTTAGTGAACGTAGATGTAAGGAACATGATTCTCAAGAAGCAGGTCACACTGGTTATACCAATGTATTGAAGTATCTAAAAAAACCCAGTAGACCTAGCCTAGTCCAAGCAGCTAGCCCATACATCAACTTCGGTCAATCCCTAAGTTGTATTATCAATCCATTACTCATCATGCAATGACGAGAATGTGCCAAATGTCGTGATATAGTTTTATGCATGAAGCATCTTATAGGAGGTGCCATCATTTGTTGACTTTGCATGCAAGTCCTTTTGCTTGCTAATGCCAAATGTCTGACATGCACAAACATGCATGCTAATGGTCTGCAATGGCCTCAAAAGGTCAATATGAATCTAAATTGGAGAGATGCACAATGTTTCAAAATGCTAAGTCATGGATTTACCCCAAATTTTACAAATCTCTAATTCAAGTCATGGATGTTTACAAATATGGATGTCAATACTTCATTTCCTAATTCTATATTCCTATGTTTCGATTTGTGTCCATTATCATCAAATCAAATTGGATGGTCACCTAATGTTACATCTAACATGGGTTATGATGTCGATGCTCAACTTTATATTCCTATATTTCCATTGTGTCCATTGTCAAATCATAATGGATAGTCACCTAATGGTATCAATGGTTTAAAAAAAAAAAAAAAAAAAAAAAAAAAACACTCCTTCCATCTCATACCTTGGAGATCGATGCTCCCTCTACACCATGGGCGCCGCACCGACGGTCGCACTTGGGTTCGACTCCCAGGGGTGCACAACAGGGCGCCGGTGCCAAATTCTTGTATAATATAACTTATCTTATATATAGAAATTCACCTTAAAAATATTAACCAAAAAATTAGATTACCTTTTCCTTTTACATTTAAATATATAAATCCAATTTTCCTCTCTCATTTTCCCGCTTTCTGACCTCTTCCCTGTGCATGGATGGGAACAGAATAGGCACATGGAACATCAGAGAAGAGAAAGAGAGAGAAGGCGACCACTTCCTGTCCCATTCCGTCCATGTCCGTGGCCAAATAGCATACGCCCGGTGATCCATTCAAGTTCCATCCACAACCCTGAGGTAGAAAAAGTTTCCAATTTTGTATACTTTTCGAGTTTTTGGGAAAAAAGAAAAGGACCTGGACAAGCAATAATATATTCATCTCTGCTTAATCAAAGCATTGCATTTTTGTATATAAGATTTCATTATATTTTGTGGAATTTTTTGTTCTAAGGAAATTGAACTGTCCTATTATTTTTATATTGGATTGGACATGTTCTGCTGAAATTTGAAATGTCATATTTATCTCAAAACTAAAAGGATTTTTGTTTACCTCACTTTTATAGAATTTCGAACCCTGTCAATAAGGTTTTCCATTCAGCTTCCCAGTGTTATGCCTTGCTTAAAATGAGGCAGAATCATAGGGTTTACTTTGTCAATGCAATGCCATAGAATAGACAATTGAGTAGCCCCTGAAGATTTTAGTGGGCTTCGTTTGATTAATTATCTAGATGTGAGGAATATTCCATGTTATATACTAGATCAAAGGATAAAACAATTTTTATCACAAAGCACGAGCATCAATTGTGCAAAATGGCATTCTAGCGTCAACAATACTTGGCCTTACAACTAGAAAAAAGAGTATGAACCTTTGTTACCAAACAAGCCACCAAGATAACCATCACATAGAAGCCTTGGCCACAAGAAAACAGGGCTGGAGGATTTGAACCTCTAGGAAAATTATTCTCATTATTGTTTTAAAATAAAGATTTTCATAAACATATACTCTAATAGAAGCATATAAAAGGACAATGCAACAGGGTAAAAACTTGGACGCACGGCTCATATTTTCAGAAATTAAAATAGAGCACGTTCATTTTGCAATTGCTGAAAGCTCAAGATGACATGAACATACCCGAAATTCGAGTTTTCAACTAATCATACTCTAAAGAAAATCTATCCCTTAACATCTTCGCTTTTGTCCCACGCTTCTCTCTGTGCAAAACGCACTTAGCTACCAACTCTGTCTATAAGACGAAACAAGAGGAGGGTGGGGTTAGTCCAGGGACGACTACGTGGGTAAACTATAGCTTAACCTGAAGCAATTTGTTAGTCACACAAAGAACATCTCCTTATATCTTATTGTGATTTAGGGATGATCCATCGCTCACCCAGATTCGCATATATATTGTTCACGATACAATATAAGTCCATATGCCCACCTTGGCATGCACGTTGTTCTATCATTTTAACCCTTTGGCAACGACAAAGGAGTGGGTTCTTTCATATATATTCATCCTTTTAATGTATCATTATATTCGCAAACACAATCATGAAGAATCAATAACAAAGTAAACACCCATGACGAAAAACACAATGTGAACATGCAAACGTAAATAACAATGTGAACGTGCAAGCTTTTCCACGAATGGTTAATCAAAGGAAAAGATGGCTCCAAAGCGACAGAAACTCTAGAGATTCGGCTCTGGATAAGCATCAAGGGATCTTCCATGCTTCTACACAAAGCTAGGCGCCAGACAACTACTTCAAAGGAAGCTTGAGGACAAATAACTTGTACAGGATATAATAGTCTCATATTTCAAAAAGAAATTGAGGTCTCTATGTGCAAATTGGAACTTAGGCCCTTTTTCCATGGCATAGGTGTCGTATATTTTGCTTAATGTGATTGGGCCACATAAGAAAATAAGACAGCCTAGCTTTTCCACTGCCCTTTTTAAGACGTGTCTTATATTGCTGCCGTACAACTTCATAGTCTTATTTTACTCCGGGGGAAACCCCCCGCCACAAAATAAGGTGTCGATTTCTATCCAATCGTGGGGCTTCTTCTCCGGTTTCTAAGGATGTCCTAAAAAAAAAAGCAGGGGATGGGAAGCGGATGGGATCTTTGATGGCCTTCTACCGCAATGGAATGGACAAGAATCAAATGTTTGTGGAATCGATTGGGCTGGATCAAATGTCCGTGGAATCGATTGAGAGGAACGCCAACAAGCGTGTCCATCCCCGCCACTTCCGCTTTTATTCCCTGTTGTTCCTGTTTTTAGACAGAGCTCGTGCTTCTTTGAATCCATCATCTGCGACCGCCCGGCAAATCCAAGTCTCGCCTTACTCGCCAAATCAATCCCGTCCCTAATTTGACAAAACAAAATCGAACTTCATGTAGCTTGTTCTATGTCTCTTGTCTGCCGTGACCGCTTAAAACGACAAGAAACCCTAGAACGCTTCTAACCCTAGAACACCGATCTGCCGAGGCCAAAATTGAAGCAGAGCTTGTCAAAAAAAAGGAAGAGCAGGCGACGCAGAGTCCTAGAACGAGGGAGAGTATAGGCCTTTACATTGCGGTGTTTAGACAGAAAGCGTGTCTTTGTATGCCTTATCCCAAAAAGTGGGGTCTTTCTTGAGAAATTGATTATAAAGCGAAATCTTTTCGCACGCGAATTCACGTAATCAGTATTCATGGAAGCATTCTTTAGATCTGTCTGCAAAGAAATGAAAAAGCCCAAAATTTGATCGGGCAGTCTTTGATTCTTGCTTGCCAGATATGTTGCCTCATCTGCACAGCTATCACGCATCAAGAATAAGAATTGTGAAATTACAACTTGAGTGAAATAGATTGTGCCTCTCTGTGACAAATATGCAAGAAAACCACGGAGAGATTGAGTAGTGGAAAAGCAAATTTATGAGACATGTCTTATATTATAAGACACCTCTTATAATGAAGCCATGGAAAATCATTTTTTATAAGACATGTCACAAGAATGACGTGGCACCTAAAATGCTGTCTTATAGTTATAAGACAGCCATATTTTAAGGCAACCGTGGAAAAAGGGCCTTATCTTAATATTAAATCTATTTTAAACTTAAATTTCCAAGATGGCCGGATATCTACTTACTTAAAAAGTTTTTGCCCTTTCTCTCTCACGCCGGGTTCCCCTTTCCGGCCGCCGGATGTAACGCTTTTTCCGGCCAAATCTATTCTTCCGGCAACATTTTCTTTTTGGGTCGTTGGCGGTCTGGCGATGGCGGTGGGCAATTATGGCTGTAGGCTGAGGGTAATGAGCCGTTACACTGGATGCTGAATCCCGTTCCCACCTCTTCAAATCCTCGCCAGTTTCTCTCCTACTGCCGCTTTGTTTCAACAGCAAGAAAGGGAGGAAGCTTGCAAGATTCAACCCAGCTCTTGCATAGGATTTGGTTTTGGGCTCTGGGATTTGCAGCTTCATTTCTTTGTGGCATTTTAGGGTTTGAAGTCTCTATGATTATGCCAAAAATGGAGCGGGAGTAGTCTCGCTGATGATGCTTGGTGGCTTGGTTTAAGAAAACGTCTCCGTTCAGCGATTTGGCAGTTTTTAACCAGAGGTGCAAATCGGCCAGTTTCTGCACATGCTAAATGTCTCTCTGTATTCAATCCTTCGGTAATATCAAGAAATCCTTTCAAGAAATACTTCTTTTGCATTCGTGTCTTAATCGGCTGTGGCAACTCTTAGTGTTTTTGCTTCGGATTAAGTAAAGGATTAAGTTACAATCTTCGGTGAAGCAGAGCATTTTGTTTTTCTCGTAGTTGGCGTTTTTTTATCCTTCCTTACCTGGCTAATATCGGGATGATTCGCTTCCTGCTGCTTCCATGATTTTTTGCCAACGCTTCACGATGGCAGAGGCAATCAAGCATCCTACCAGCTTCATCCGGCATCAAGTATCAGATTTTCCAAGGCTTCTGGTTCTTTCATTTCTTCATTTGATTTTGTCAAGTTAAAGTCTTCACGAGCATCACCATTACAACTTTTCTCCCAGGCAACTCGAATCTTAAAGCCCCAGGCAGCACCGGATCCATCCAGCATTAGGTAGAATCCTTCCGATTCCTTCATTTCTCATTTGATTTTTTAATGTTTATAGCAAAGCCTTTTTGAGATTTTGAAGAGCTTGGGGGAGATTTTTCGAAAAACTTAGGTTGGGGCTGAATGAACGATCTGCCATGGCATTTAGGTACGTTCTCTGTACCCCTCTATTTTAGGTTTTTGTAACGCCCATTACCATGTTTCTTTCAAAATGCAGAGGCGGTTGGGGATCTTGAGAGTTGATTGCATGCTGGAGTTAACTGTTAAGCAAGGCTTCATGCAGTTTGTTTACCGTTCTTCTCCTCCGTCTTTCATGATCTCTCTTGAAAATGCAGAAGCAAATCGATCAGAGACCATCTCAAACAGTGCCAGGTGAAATCCTAATGCCATTGTTATGGAGCTTCACCATTCTGCAAATTGTGCAATAACTTTGTACCATTTGCTGGTTAATCTGACATTTTCTCATAGACGATGCATGTTAGGCATTTGCCAGTTCGTCCATCCTATATTACCTCAGGGATTGAAAATTTAATCCTTTTGAAAGGTTCCTTTTTTTAGGAATCAAAGAAAGCATCTATATATTTTGATTTGGATTAGCGACATCTGCGACAATCTGTCCTGTCCTGCTTTGCTTTGCTTTGTCTTGGAAAGCATTTTAGATTACAGTTTGTGTAGAGCTAGGCCGTTTTTGCAAGATTCCTGAATCACATTCAGGGCAAGATCTGATAATGCAGGACCATTTTTGTAAGTTGCAAATACATCTTATTATAGATTTTGTTATGGTTCTTATTTCTAAAGCATTTTGTAACTTAAAACTCTGCGTGTCTCTGTGTCTTTTTTGTCCATTATTCCATCTAGCACATGCCATCATCCATGCAGGAACAAAGGAAGTCGCCATATTCTATGGCAGCGTAGCAGACTTTAGAAGGTTCATCATTGAGAGTATCTTTTAGACTACTACCATTTGATAGTCTTTTGTTCTTCTGTGGAACGTGCATGTACAATATATTTCTTCAAAATAGTTTCTATTTCTTCAAAAGACTTGAGGTTTAAACTAGGCTTCGATTTGTATTGTGGAGGTAAAGTTGCTTCAAGAACATAATTCTTGATTTACAGGAAGTCTTATTGTTTCAGGCTAGGCAGGCTTTTCATTTTTGGACATCCCCTGCTGCAGAGCGAGATCTTAATAGTTGCCAACCCCTTTTTGTTGCATTTTTTAACTGGTCTATGAACTCTGGTATGTCTCTCCATTTATTCTTGCCTACTTTCTTTTTCTGTGGTTTCCACAGTTGATCTTTTCTTTTTGCGGCACAAAAACCTGGCTGATGGATCCTATTCTATGCAAGATTTATGAAACAAATTGTACATTGATGATGCAGCTTATAGGCATTGCAAGAAATTACTGAGAGTGGTTATCCTCCAATGCTGCTGGATTCAAATTCCCTCTGGCATTAAATGTGCACAAAATCTTGATTCTTTGATGTAATGCATTCCTTTTTAGAAGTTAGTTTTCAAATTTGGCTTCATATTTTTGAATGCATGTTACCATTTGATCCATACACAATTGTTGCATACCACTGCATGCATTATTAGATGAGTGGCTGGGTTGTGCCATGTGGCACTTCATCACTGATTGAACTATAGTATGAAAGCCAGCTGTGGCCACCTTTGGAGTAGACTAAAGTTTTTATAAATTGAGTTTGTAGACTCCAGCAGGAGGAAGGGGTATTCAAATTTTAGAAATCTGGATGTAGCCTTCATTGGGACAAAAGATGCAAGGTATGTCTGTATTGCAAGCATTGAATCATTTTGTAATGTTAACAACCTTGGTATCCTTGCGTGTCTGTAAACTACTGTCTATCAATTTATTGCAAAGTGTAGGGATAGAAGTACTTATTTATCCATCTATTGCAAAATGTAGGGACAGAACTTGCGCGCTGCATCTATGTTTATGCGTATCTCTTTGAGAATGGATTAGTTTGGAATATTTGGGGTTCAAATCTCCTGCAATCGATTGCATCTCCGTTGTTATATATGCATTGCAGTTCTATTAAGTTGCTCATTCGTTGGATTTTTGGACAGAAGTTTTACACAAAGGCCTAGAGCTTTTGAGTTGCAGCTTACAAGGTTTGATACCACTTTGCCGGGGAAGTACCAAACTATTTTGGATGAGACAAATAGACGCCAAGTAAAATAGAAGCCAAGAGGTTAAATGCCAAGTAAAAATAGAAGCCAAGAGATTAGCCCGGCAACATTTTGAGAAAATTAAATTTGCCCAAACACTAAAATGGAGTTTCCTTCCGAAAGTGGAAATTACTTTCACTAGAAATTGTGTCATTATATCCCACTCAAGATTAGATTATTTAGAATTAAGTAGTTTTACTACAGATCCAAATCTATGCACGACGACGACCATTAACATCTTTCTTTTAACAAGGCACACATCTTCAAATGCCAACCCAACTATTCATCAAACATAGTTTTACAAATGCAAAATCTACTTACTTATAATGTTGCCAACCCAACTCTTCATCAAACATAGTTTTACAAATGCAAAATCTACTCACTTATAATGTTTTTGGGGGAGGGTGTCTCCCTTTTTTTGGCCGCCGGTAACGCGGGGTAACACAATATTTTCCGGCCAAAAAAGCACAATTTTGGGACAGAAAAAAATTCCTTTCTTAAAGAGCTTTTTTGGCGTTATTCTTTAAGCATTTCCTTAAGAAAGTATGCCGAGATGATTCCTTTCATTAGTATGCAACATCTTTGATCCAGCACCTGCTTTTTTTCCCTCGATTCTTTGCAAAAATGACTTGCTTTTTCCAGAAATCATGACCATTTTTACAAGCGTCAATCTGTGGTGTTGTGAGTAGTTCCATATATCGATGTTAAAGGCCAAGTAAAAACACAAGCCACGACATTAGCACAGCAACACCGGGTACATATTTACTATTGGATAATGTAGTGCTTTTTACCCCGTCTAGGATGTTATTGTAGGAGAGGTAAAGATACATCATGGAAACATCCATAAAAGTACAAATTACGCCCTTTTGGTGATGTACGCCATGTGGAGATGCATATTTAGAGTTCCATCATGAACTAAAGTATGCCAAGGAACCAGGACAAAATTTTGTGTTTTATATTTCTGGATCTATTTTTTGTTGATGTACTTAACTACTTCTAAGGGTGACATTTTGAGCATAAGTTTGTACCTGTTTTTTGTTGATGTACTTAACTACTTCTAAGGGTGACATTTTGACCATAAGTTTTAGACCTGCCTTTCAATTTTTTCTTCTTTAGAGGTAAATTAAGTACCCCCAACCTTCCTTATAAAGCATTATTTTCTCTATTAAAATTGATACATGCAAACAAAAAATACTTATAAATGCAAATAATGTCCATTCTTGCGAGATGTGACGAAAATTGCACATGCAGACGTTAAATGCTGAGTAAAACATATGCTAGGACAATAGCCCGGCAATGCCGTGCACACATTTATTAGTATCACCTCTAATGTTTTATGTTACCCATGCAACAAGGCCAAGTAAAAACACAAGCCATGACATTAACACGGCAACACTGGGTACACATTTACTATTGGATAATATAGTGCTTTAAACCTTGGCTAAGATGTTATCTGTAGGAGATGTAAGATATATTATGGGAGCATCCCTTGATGATGCGTGCCATGTGGAGATGCATATTTAGAGTTCCAGTATGAACTAAAGCACGCCAAGGAACCAGGACAAAATTTTGAGTTCTACATTTCTGTACCTGTTTTTTGTTGATATACCTAACTACTTCTAAGGGTGACATTTTGAGCACAAGTTTTGGATTTGCCTTTCAACTTTTTGTCTTTAGAGGTAAATTAATTACCCCCCACCTTCCTTATAAAGCATTATTTTCTCTATTAAAATCGATAAACATAAAGTTTATACATTGATAATACTGTCATGAGACAATTTCAATAACAAAAGTACTTACAAATGCAAATAATGTCTATGCTTGCGAATATCAAGATGTGCTGTTGACAGAAGTTGCACATACGGACGTTAAAGGCCGAGTAAAAGCACATGCCAGAACATTAGCCCGGCAACGCCGGGCACACGTTTACTAGTCTTCTTTTTTATTTTTAGATGGTGTTGGGAATCGTGCAAGGGAACGCCGCATGTTACGCCGCATGCGGCGTTCCCTCTCCCCTTGCGGGACGCAAATAAACAGGAATTTTGAATTTTGCTCTTAATGCACGCACGAAATATGAATTTTGAATTTCGCTCTTAATGCTAGGTTGGATTTGAAATGCAGATCCCTACATTGTTACGGATGGGTTGAAAATGTAGAGCAAGGAGCGCCTACAAGGATGTAGAAGGAGCGACTGCAAGGACCTGCCGGAAGGTAAAAGCTCCATTTCTAGCGGAAAGCAAACGATCCTTCTGAATCGTGTTATATTTCCCCAGAATCATGGTTTTGTTTTCCTTTTGTTTCGTTTTGTAGTGGCGAAGACCCATTTGATGTAATTGGTGCAGATCAAGAACGCGAAGAGAGGCTAAATCTGTTACTCTTTTGCTGCGATCCATTCAGAGTTCTGTTGTTCCTTGATTTTTGCATGCGACAAATGGTTTGCTTTTGCAGGCATGGACCCACATTTTCTTTCAAAGAGTTTGATTTCAACGGGAAGGACTCAGATTTTTGATGCAGACGCCTTTGCAGACGATCTTTCTACTTCAATTGTGTGGAGCTTGGAGAAACGCCATAGTCCGAATCATTGGAACTGGCTTTTTGCTTAGCACATTTGACAATTTCTTTTAAGGTAGAAGCAAATTTGAAGACGGCGAGTTGTGCTATGGCATTGCCTTATTCATTTTGCAGTTACATCCAAAATTTCTTTTGCTTAGATTAGATAGGTTTTTTATGCTTAGTGCTTTAGTTTTGTTTATGCAGATACGTTTGAACTAAAGGAGGCGTCTTACCAGATGGTCCAAGCTTCGGTTCCTCAGGTTCGTTCTTCTATAGCTTCTAATTTTGTAGTTGTGAATTAAATTAAACGCAGTGCTTTTGGCTGCATCTCGATTTGCAGCAGGTCAAGGAGATGGAGCTTTGGTTATATTGATGCGGAAGAAGAGTAGGCAAAGCACACACTGTTATCTTGATTCCTGAAGTGTTCGATATGTACCATTTTATTCTTTTACTCCACATTAAGAAAGGGTTATCTTGAGAAATAGTTGCTGCTTCAGATTGCTCCTGCACAGTGAACCCAAGATGAAAAAACCGAAGCAAATGCAAGGTGTGATTTCCAGAATTGTTTCTTTCATTCATTGTTCAAATTTCCGCTTTCTAGCCCTCAAATCGTGTAGGGCTAGATTTTGCGCTTCAAAATGGTAGAGCTGGATCTTGGGCTTTGGAGGTAGAGCTGCCCATTGAATCCCCTAACTGCAGAAGTTTCCTGCTCGAGGTTCCTCTATTACAAGTAAGGATATTGAAGTTTTTTTCTGCGTTTTCTTACATCTCTGTGGCAGTTTAACTGATCATGATCCTAAACAGGGGTTAAAGCAAAACAGAATATTGGCAGGTAGTGTCGGTGGAGGTAAGTGACTGTACTCTAATACCTAAGCACCGAATAAGCATCTTTATTTTCCTTCAAACCTTAATCCAGACCCAAATACACATTACCCTTTATCCTCTGTTCTTTTTTCTCATCGTACAACAATCACAGATTTGGGATTGGTTATTTGCTGACAAACCCTTTGCAAACGTTATATTTAGTCAACGGGTCGGAACTTTTGGTGTGGGCTGGCAGGTTCCTTCAAACCATGTGCATATTAAACATTTTCAAGCAGAACAATTTCAAATGAAGGGTTCTGCTAAACAGAGGTCTTCATTCCAACAGAGGGTTCTGGTAAAGGTTCTGCTTTTTGGTTCAACCGACATTTTAGGTTGCATCAAGAAAAGAATTTAAGCTTAAAGATCTATCGTTTATATTTGGCTGATCTAATCTCACATTTGATATCCATATTCACGTATCAGTTTGTCTCAGCATTACCAAGAGGAGGCGTACCAAGTCGGAGCTAGGTTTCTTCCCTAAAGGATTTAGATTTCCTTCCTAAAGGATTTCGGTGGAGGTAAGAATTCTGTCTTTGGAGGAATAGTCTATTGTCTTTCGAAAAATCGTCTTTGCAGTCTTAGCATTCTAATGACCTGGATAACTGAATTCCACTATCATCATACATAGCTTTATTTGTGATCAAAACAGTAAATGTTTCTCCTGGTCATTTTTTTAACAGAAATTTACCTTTCTTCTGCTTCTTTTTTTTAACGGAAATTTACCTGTCCATGATTACCCGGTGCCAACATGTGTGCATATTCCTGTTGCTGCTGTACTCACTTTTTGTCTACAAGAAGTATTTAAGAAAACTCTCGAAGCAAATTTTCTGCAGATTAGTTTGCCCGATTTTCTTGCTGGTGGTAGCATCTGCTTAAGGCTTCACTGGCTGCCTTCTTTATCAGTCATGTCGAAGTGGTTTTTTTGATGCAGGATTTGTGCCATCGTAGTGATGCAAAGTATATGGAAAATTAAAAGTGCAAAAGAGGTTTGTATACATTCAATTTATGCTCAGGGCATGATGTTTAATGAGCTGAACTTCTAGGAGAATGCTATATTTTGCACATTGCCATTGATGGAATAATTGTAGGCTTGAGCAACAAGTCCTTTGCTGCAACATGTCATCTTTAGTGTGCCATGTAGGGCTTATAGTTCTTCAAGCTCATAAAAAGCTCATAAAAATTTGTAATGATTTTCCTTGCTTACAGCTCATGCAGATATGCAGATAGGTGCAAGTTCGCTTCTGATTTTGTCGTTCTGGTAGCAAATTCTCTAATTTCCCTTCTTGCATGGAAATTACAGGAAATGCCAGACTTAAACTTTTTTTATTGATTGCGGTGACTCTAGCTCCAACAATGTTAAAGCTAGATATTTTGCCAAAAGACTGTAATCTTTTTATTCTGCTTTCGTCATTGCGGACACCCAAACAACTGCCTCTCAAGCCTTCCAAGTGTCTTTGCTGCAAAAAGTGGGTCTGCCCAAGAAATTTATAGAGGTGTAATAGCAGTGAGTGAATATACGTTGTTTGTCTTCTGAGAAAATACTCAATGGCTGAATCAAGTTCCAAATATATGTAGATATACGTGTCATGCTTCCCATACGAATGTGTAGTTGAAATTTTATACAACAGGGAATACAATTCATTATGTTTCTCTCATGGATCCTATTCTCTTAGTTTACATCACTTGATATATTTGGATAGTTTTACAATTCCTTCAGTCATATGCAGGTCAATAAGACTGAAACTGCTAAGCTCCATGAACATATGTAAGGTCCATTGCATGCTACTTTATGAAACTTACAGTTGTGAAGAGGTTTCCTTAATCCCTCTCTGTTTCTACAAATTTTTGAGTTTAAATGCATGCATTTGAACTCGACAGTAGTCTACGTACATGAGCGTAGGACATTGCTTTTTCAATTATTGCATTATGATCTACAAGCTGTCTTACATCTACATCCTGACATCTTAAGATCCATGCTAATGGATGATGGAGGAAGACATGGACTCAACCATGAGTAGTTGCAATAACTAGAACAATAATTCAAGAACTCCCTTTCCTCATATTTGAATTTCTTTTGTTGAATGTCTTCTTAATGGTAAGCAACTATTTTGACCTTTTGTTCCTAGCTTCCTATTTTCTTCACATTTTAAGGTGTAATTGGCATTCCATGGATTCTGAAATATCTCAAAGGAGCATGAACATCTCATGTTTCCACATTTCTTCCCACCATGGCAAATACCTCTTACCAAATGTGATGTGATAACCACTATCGGCAATTTGTCGATAAAATTGGCAATTGTTAGACCAAGAACTAAACAGTTTCAGAAAAGTTACTTTATATTTTTGTGTAAGTTACTTCATATTATGTTTACACGTTAAAGGTAAATTTTGTTCTCTATTTGTCTATCTGTAGTTAGTATCTATTGCACCCGAACAATTTATTACCATAAATGCATTGCACACATCTACTACTAATGCCCGGCATCGCCGGGCATACGTTTCTAGTCTTCTCTATTTTAAAATCAAATACTTTGTACTATTTTCTCTTCACATGACTTGAATTTGACTTGTTTCATATGTATACTTGTACAATTTGACTGCATTCTTATTACTGCCATGATTTTTCCCTCGAAAAACTTTTGGGGCGGCAATTGTTTAACCCTCCGTGGATGTCAAAAGCCTATTGTATTCTACTCAAATATCTTCTATATCTTTGGAAAAAATTCTACTTCTTTGCTAAACCACTCGCTACCTAGAAAATTGATACCTACAATTATAATTTCTAATTTATTATTCTATCCTAAGGTCTAATTTACTATCAATCTTCAAGTCAATGCTTATGTTAATTTCTTACCTAATAACTCCCTAGGTGTACCACACCAACATTGTATCCTACAATGAGAAGAGTTATATGTAACAAAAAAATGCGAAGTGTTGCGATTCATTGATAGTTGAATATTATTATGTACCATAAAGTTTGTATTATTTAGGCATTGGTTGGGCATAAGATTTCTGGGCAAAATTGTATTTCTAATAATATAAATACTACAATTGAGGTGCTTATTGCCAATTTTAGAGCTGCTTAAAATTCTGAGTTTTTTCGAGTTGTTTTTGTGTGAAGGTCGAGGGAAAGGATTTGATCTGGCCAGAAGTAGAAAGTGGGCTGGTCTCAACACGAGCTTCCATGCATGTCGAATCTTCTGGGCCTGTTACGATTGCCCACTAGACCCATCTGTTTTTGGGGCATAGCTACATCTTTGTTTCATCTTTGTTGCTCGATTTCTTTGAGCCAAAGAAAGAGAAAAGCCATAGCCATAGATCTTGCCATAGGCAGAGAAATGCCTTAGTTGACACTTCTGAAGCCATAGCTTATCTCAGATTTTTTCCGGTCTCTCTGTCAGTAAAAGAGCATCGGCATGCTACCCGACCTGCTGCAAATTTATTTCTTTTTGTTTGTGCTAATTTATAGTGTTTTCATTACTCGCCTATCCTCGATGCGGGAGCGAGACTTCCATTTGGGCCTGGCTTGGTTGGATTTGGATCTGGAGTTTGGTCAGCTTTGGCCCTGGGATTTTCCTCATGCAATTGTTGCAAGACAAGCTACAGCCCTTGTGCTGGCCTTTTGGCTGACAGAGCTTCATGCTATGGTCTCTGCACGAAAGAGAAGCTTCAGTGGGTAGGGGCAGGACCATTGAAACAAATTTTTATCAAAGCTTTAGTGCCTAGGGTTTATTTTTTTATTGTCTGTTTTGCACCATTGATCCATGCAAGAAGTTTAAGGCAAGAAAAAATGCTGACCTTTGATATGGGAGATTCTATGCAATCTTGAAGCAAAATAAAAACCACAACCATAAAGAAAGCGATGCGGAATTGATTCATTGATAGTTGAATATTATGTACCATTATGTATTATGTTTGAGACACCTTTATCGAGTTGGTTCCCATCTCCAAACCCCCTAATAAGAACAATCAGCCCATTTAGAGAGTAGTTTCCTTTCTTTTAAGTCTTGTTGTTGGTTTTTACAATGATTTTGGAAGCTCCCAAACATTGACATTTTTAAAGATTCTAATGTAGATGCTAAATTGTAGCACCAATCAAATTGTTTGTTTCAAATATACTTGCTTCATGCTATAGGAGTGATGTTAAAGTGTTTGATATACAGTTTCATTCTCCTTTGTGTCTACCTTCAGATTAACTACTTAAGGGAAGAAAGCTATACAAAATAATAAGATTGTCAACCTGTAGTATAATTAAAGAAACCTTGTTAAGAGAACCAGCATTTGTTTTCGTGAAGGCTTGATTGAGCTCAATGGCTTATGATATCCACAACATTATTACTTAAAACTGCCTCCCCTTCTATTAAGACCTGATGAAACAACAAGTTCATAAATGAAATGGAAAGACACTGAATAGAAAATGAAGTTAAGATACCTTAAAGGTAGACTTCTGCTGCGCGAGGAGGAGAAGCTCACTGAGGACTAAGGAAGAATGTCACAGATTTTAGCTAGTCTGACATTGATATATTGACTTGGCCCCGGCAAGCATCATTAATAACAGCTTTCACTTCCTCCATAACGTCAACTTCTATGTAGAGCTTCAAGCAGACACCACCACCGTGAGAGTCTTCGTAGTATTCCTCTTCTCTTTCTAGGTGATATCTTTGCAGCTGAACAATAAAAAATCGTCATATAACTTTCAAAGACAGTAAGAAGGTTAAGAAAATAGAACATTTTTACAGATGCTCAGTTTTTTTTACTTTCTTTTTCCTGCATAAGGGTCCATATTCCTTTTCAGCTCATAGTCATGTTTGAAAACACAAAAGAACAATGCAAGTAGATTTTTGCCAGACACCAGTAACTGTCATAAGTTCAAGTTCAGAAACATGTAGTATCAAAGATTCAGAGTCCTCTTTACCAAAGAGTAGACAATCCCAAGTAGATAGTAAGGGACGCGTAAAATTATTGGGATCTAGAATGGAGTAAGTGTCAGTATACATACTCGAGTATCCACATCATAGAGAACAATCAGCATACCTTTGACTTAACAACAACTACATCAGCATCCTTCAAGCAATCTGATGCAATGCCACCATATGCTCTAACCAAGCCCCCAGTTCCAAGCTTAATTCCCCCAAAGTATCTAGATAACAAATAAAATTAGGTTATGTTAGGTGTCTCAGGGAACTGTAAGTTACCATGCAGACATACCTAATTACAAGTACCATAATGCGATCCAATCCCGAGCCTTCAATTGCAGCATAAATGGGCCTTCCTGCAGTGCCACCAGGTTCCCCATCATCATTGAAACGGTAGCGATGGCCAATCTAAATTTTAAGGAAAAAGCATTACTTAGGGATAGTGGTATTGGTAAAACAATATTATTGGTGGATTTTCCAAACGTAAAGAGCCAACCTTCATTGCCCAGCAATTGTGTGTTGCTCTTGGGTCTGAGAGCTGCTCCAACTACACAACATTAGATTATATACCTCTTTTACATAAATAAAAAGCTAGAAAATAACCTGAGAAAGAAGCTTCAAAGCTCCAGGTTCGTCGGTTACTGGAAACCCCACAGCCACAAACTTGCTCTTCTTAACCTCTAGCTCTTTCCGGACTTGGTCTTTGAGGGTTCTAAAACTAGAACCTCCTTGATCTTCTGTTATTCCTCTGCATTGAACTCGAAATGCAATGAATATCGACAAAGGGAATAAATAGAGAGAGCTACTGGCGCGCACAGGCAATCTTCCAGGCAAGCAACAAACAAGTGATGCGCAAGATTTGGCGGCCTTGTAATTATTATACATTCTGGGGTTCAATCCGGCGCCCTATTCTTCATCTCCCGGCCAAACACTCTGAATTTTTCCGTGTGTTCATCTCCGTGTTATCTGATATGTCGAAGGGAGGAATATGCTAGGCATTTCTTGTAGGAGAGACCAGGGCCATGAATTTGTAAGAGATACCAGTTATGAGAGGGATAACACTTGGAACGAGGGTGTTATGCCCTATTATAACAAACTAGGGCCGGAGGTTGTTATCCAACCTGGGCCCGAGAGTTCTATAGTGGTTTTCTAGTAGTTTTATGGTGGTTTTCATAACAACCTAGGTGTTTATGGCCATTTGGCCTAATAAACTAGGTGTTTATGCACTTTTTAATGTGTTACTGGTAGGTAACACCACTGCAACCAACGGCTACAAATCAGATATTAGATGACATATTGAGGAACTATGTATGGAATATGCAGTCAAAATGGGGTGACTATATTTGGTAGAGTTTGTATATAATAATACCAAGAAAGAATCCTCACAAATGTTTTCCCTTATGATAAATTATGGTTATCAATGCTTCACACCGGACACTTGACATAACACAGTGTTGTCCAAGGTAGAAGTTTCTCAATAAATGTTGATGGAGATGCAGCAATTGGTTGAAGAATTTCGATGCCACCTCTTGGCAGCAAGAAGTAGACAAAAGAACATAGCCGATATGCACAGAATCAAAAGGAAATTTCAAGTAGAGGATAATGTTTGACTCAAAATAAAAGTCAAACAAATAAACCTCCACATCAGCATTTGCAAGAAGCTTGCTTCAAGGTGGGCTGGACCATTCCAAATCATTCAAAGGATGGGGATCTCCCCGCACACTTGACAGTTCATAAAGCCTTCCACATAAGCCTTCTTAAGAAGTATACTCCTAATCCAGAGGAGATATTGGAGACTCCAACTTTATTGGTAATGACCGAGGAACAACTTGAGATTGTTCTGGAAGCTCTTCTTCATAAAGCATATAAGAAAACAAGAAGATCTCAAGTCCTCCAATATTTGGTCAAGTGGAAACACTTATCAGTGAAGATAGGACGTGCGTACTTAAATCCGATCATTAAAAGCAGTACCCACCGTTTACGAACAATGCAAGGGACAACTCGCCATCGATATTGTCGACATCAAAAGAATAGAATAGAATAAATTTTTTAACGTCCACGGAGACCAATAGGTCATGGGACCCATACAATGGGCTAGTACAATCATTACTACTAGGATTAAAAAACTCCTGCCTCGAAAGATTTTCAAGGGAAAAACCTTTGCAGTAATGATGATACTAGACAAGCGGAGATAATGACTACTGAGGGCTCAGTAATTGCAGATGTTTATCTAGAACCTCAAGTATGTATAATGCCAAGTCATGCACAGATGGTGCTCTGAGAAGTTGTGGAAGCGTGGAATGGAATGCTAAGGTCAAAAAATGATTCCGGACTATCTCAAAAGCAGGGCAACTCAGAAGAGTATGGCTTTCATCTTCAATAACCTGTAACTGGCAACATGTACATAGTCTTGCTTCTCGCGGCATGAGTGTATGCATTCAGCAGAGATCTGACAGTCAAGGATCAAAAGAGTGTATGCATTCATCTATGAGTAGTCAAGATGCATGTAGAGGCAAGCATGTGGTCATGCGTGATGATGGGATCATCTTTGATGTTTTTTATGCCATGATTTAATACCTATAGATTAAGTACACACGCATGAGTCCTAGAGCAGAGATCATGGATAAGTGCATGATAGGAACCACCTAGAGTCTATGGCTATTATGGAGGATAAGCCACCTCCTACGTCAAGGGTGACGAAAGGTGTAGGCATTAGACATGCATTCACCTTAGACATGCATGATAGGACACATCTCCACGGCCATTATGGGGGAAGCATCCTCCCCCTATGCTGGGGAAATGTTGTATTCATGTAGGCTAATTAAAAAATAAAAGGGGTAGACCTTTAGAAAACCACAATTTATTAATTAAACTAACGTGACGTGCTACTTGGTGGGCCAATAGAAGCAATAGCAACAAACAGATCGGAGCACATCACGACATGAAAATGTGAATATAGCCTTTACATTTACCGATATAATTAAATGTCATAAGTTATTTTCATAATAAATTCTAAGTGTTAACTTAAATACTGTTATTATTGCATAATGTTGACGCAGGTTCGTTTCACCTTACATAATGGTGAGGACACCATTATGCTTGGGGAGGGGGGATGTGACGTTCTCCTAGAATATACGATATAGTTACATATATTTTAGGCCCACGTCACTATACAAATCTACATTAACAGACTTGTATGCACCAAGTGTGGGGGCATGGCCAAGTTATTTACATAACTTAGCCAACCTTAGGAGGTGACCCATTTCCACATGGTTTCACTCTATAGGTGATCCGCCACATGGATGCGCCCTATTGGAGCCAAGTGGCCCTTATGTGAACCCTAACACCTAAAAGGCCAAACCCTAAACCTAGACCACTTTTGGCTCCATCAACTTCTAATCCACCAATTCGGGCCCACTGCTCTGATTCGAGGATCGTCTTCGACAGCCGAGGTTGCAGTAGTAGTCAGAAAGCGCAAGCATAGCAGATGAGGGTCATCTACTCGAACCACCTGCTAGAGATGGAGAACCAGGGAGCCGGCGGCAGCTCGTCAGGAGCAGGTACTTCGAGTAGACTCCAGGGAGTTGCACATTGTGTCCTAGTAGAGCCATTCTAGAACCTATAGTTCTGTGCATGAACCCTAATCAATGAACCCTAACTATAAGTTAGATGTATGTGATTAGGATCAGTTGTTATTCTTGTTATTTATCATGTTATCTATATGATGATGGTTGATCTTATGTTTGCACCTATTGTGTATTGGGAAGGGGGGTATAGATCTAGTAGCCATTATTTCGATGATGCTCCTAGTTTAGACCCATTAGTTCCCATTATTATGCGGCCTGTGCATAGAGCCCACCTGGCTACAAAGGCTGTAGAGTGACTGAGCACCATATAACGGGGTCAATGGCAAAGTGGAGGGAGGTTCCTGCTGAGCGCAGCTACTGGGGACCCATAGTCTAGGTTTATAGTCGGTCACTTCGTTGGGCCGGTTATGAGTCCGACACTTCCTGGGTCAATGGTGTCGCCCTGACTCTCAAGAGCCGCAGTTGTCCGCCTGGCTCTTGTTTTGGGAAGTTCAGTCGGGTACGAACGTGTGTCGCCACGATCCTCTAGCTGCCCATGGAGCCACTGCACTTCGGGAGGGGGAGATGCAACCCTTCCTACCTCATCGGACCGGGGAGATGCAACCCGTAGTCTCGTTGGATGATACTATGGAATTACGTCTCTCGTAGGTTATAGTCACGACAGAGCCTGATTTAGTCTATCTGCAAAGTATGCACAGGAGGGGCGGTTGGAGTGGTCAACCCTAGCCATTGTCTATTGCCAGCCTAAGTCATTGCCATAGCTCGGTCTGATCTATCTGGAGACCCTAGCCGTCAGTCGATTTTTCCTTTGAGTCTGAGCCTGGATAGGAGCCTCTATTTGATGTATTTATTATATGGTTGTATTCGACGATATGGATGGATGGTTTATCACTACCTTCGAGGTAGTTTGTTGTTGTTATTGCTAGCTTACATTGTTATGTTTGCTTTCGCTGATGTCGGCGCCCAAAGGGGACGTGCCTGTGACGACCATACGGATGTTCGTATCATATGAACATTATACTCCTATGTACAAAAGATGGTCGTCACATGGATGTAAAAGGGTAGTTGCACAAGACAGGGTTTGAAGGGTTTGAACTCGCAACCTTCCAGTTGCGAGTCACACACCCTTGCCAAGTGCGCTACCAATATTTGTTGAAGATATTCCTTCACGTCTTCCTCATATGTGGGACTATCTCCAGAAGGTTCTAGAATGTTCTAGAACCTAAATGCATGTGCGACACTTGGCGCGATCTCATCCGTTGGAGTGGCGCGATCCTGACCGTTGGTCTAGATATATAAGGAGGCACCTCCTTCTTGTCAAACCATTCCGGTTCAACGCCAGTCTTGAGCCTTCTAGGCATCTGTCTCGTGTTCCTGCTTGCCTTCGGGCCATTGTATTCTTGATTCTTGTTCACATATCAGATTCTTTGCCGATCTTGGCGTATTTCTTCCGTATTTCTTGCATATTTTCCACGTATTTTTCCTTGTTTTCGAGTAGGTTCATGACAGTTTGAACCGGAAATCCCTTACCGGTTCTTGTCTGCTCTGATCCTAAGCATTCTTTTGCTCATATTTGGCGATTTTATATCTATGGAGGAGGTTCCGACTTTATTACAGCAGGTCCAACAGCTTGTTCAAGTATGCCAGCAGTTGCAGTTGGATAATAAAGAGCTTAAGGAACGTATTGCTTCACATGAATCTGCTTCTAGCTCGGGATTGAGGCTATCAGAGCCTAAGATCAGTCTGCCAGAGAAGTTTGACGGCACTCGGTCCAAGCTCCGCGGTTTTTTGAATCAGATCAGGCTTGTGATTCAGCTCCATCCTCATAGATATCCCACAGCTCAAGAACAAGTGGGGCTGATTGGTTCTCTTCTCACAGGGCCAGCTCTAAGTTGGTTTGCTCCTTTATTGGAGAAAGGAGCCCCGAGAGTTGCAAGATTGCTTTGCTTTCACCGTAGAACTTCGAAGCATGCTTTTGAGACACCGACCGTCGTCAAGACAGCTGATCACAAAACTTTGCAACTTAAGGCAAGGCTCTCACCCGGCTTAAAGATATGCATCGAATTTTGGGTCAAATTGCGTGTAGATCTTTTGCTGGGATGATATTGCACGCCGAGATTGTTTCGAAGGGGTTACGAGAGGATGTCAAAGATATGTTGTTGTCTATAGAGGATCCCCGAGTTTGGAAGAAGCCATCGATTTGCGATTCGATGTGATAATCGGCTCTTGAACGTAGGCAAGAGGCGACGAGTCGAGGTCTTTCCAATTACACAAGCGCCTATAGCTACGCCTTCCCCGACCTCATCTGTAGAATCTAGCAGATCTAGACCTGAGCCTATGCAGATTGATCGGGCAGTTCGAGGCCCCTTATCTGCCGTCGAGAAGCAGCGTCGGAGAGAGGCTAATCTTTGCCTCTACTGTGGAGGAGCTGGCCATATCGCCGTGGATGCCTGTGAAGCACCTAAATCGGTCCGGAAAACGTGGGGGCGGTCCGAGTAGTAGGAGTCTCTCGTCGGTGGCCGCCTTTTCTCCGACTCCTTCCACATTTCCTGACATGTTTATTCCATCGGATAAGGTCAGCAAGGCATTCTTCATCCCTATATCATTGAAATAAGAAGCTGGAGAATTGCAAGTGTTGGTGCAACTTGATTGTGGTGCAAATGCTTGTTTTATGGATAGTGCGTTCGCCAGTAAGCACGCCATCCCTAGAAGCAAGGTTGACCATCCTGCTTCTGTCGAAGTGATTGATGGACGGGAGATCTCCTCGGGTGCGATCCACGAGAATGTCTTCGCGCCTCTTGTGTTTTGTTCGAGGGAGTTTCTTGTAGTATTTCCTTCAATCTCATTACTAGCCCTCATCGCCAATAGTCTTGGGTCCGCCCTTGCTCGAGCTACATAACCCTTGATTGATTGGCGTACTAGATCATTTCGATTTCTTTGGTTCTAGCTCTAGTTCAGTTCATCTGCGGTCAGGTCTCTACACCAACATCGACTTCGATCCGTGCAGTATCGTGGGCCCCTGACTCCGTCCTTGTTGTTCCATGTTCTGATCCGCCTCTTGCCTCTGCTCCAGTTCATGCCCCAGATTCTGATCATGTTCTTGATGATGTCCCAGCTCCAGCTCTAGTTCCTACTCTTGCTCGGTTCGGTTTACGCTCTGCTCCGGTTCTTGCTCCAGTCCCTGTTCTGCTCCGGTTCTTGCTCCAGTTCCAGTTCCTGCTCCAGTTCTTGCTCTAGTCCCTGTTCCTGCTCCAGTTCTTGATCCAGTTCCTGTTTGCTCCTGCTCATGTTCATGTTCCTGCCCATGCTTTTGTGGAGGTTTCTTCATGCCCTCAGTTTCGTATCTCGAAGATTTCTCTTTGGGTAAAAGCATGAAAGGGTGTACGTACATCGTACTGAATTGAAGGACGAATTTGTGCTTTTTTGGGGTATATTTTAGATGTACATCAAGATACTATGGTTTGTCGTTTTGTGTCAGATATGCAATGATTGCAAGATCATCCCTGACATTCCCCCCGAAATTCTTGGTTAACCACTGAACCACCGAACCAATTCGAATGGATCCGTCCCTCCCTTTCCGAAATTCCCCCCTTTCACAGGACAAACACCGAACGAATTCCAGAAGCAAACAAATGCCAATTGAATCTACAAGAAATACAAATCAATTTCAATCTGTTCATGGAGGGTGAGAATTCCAATGGAAGTGATGGTTCTAAGCGTAAGTATGTCGACATTGGCGGTGTTATGCCACAAAACAAATAAAGCGGCGTGTTGGCGGGTCGGTGGATTGCATCCTCGATTCTCGGGCAAACGTGGGCCCGGATCAAAGACTAGTTTTTGTGATCGTTTGTTGCAAGATGGCGGGCTTTTTTTCGTTTTCGAACACAGAATTGGAAATCCTTCGAAGTTATTGTTATGAAATCAATGATGAAACTTGAAAGATGGGCTTCAAGAAGTAAAAGTACGCTAATAGCAAAGATAAATTGGCTGCAAAACATTCTTTCGTTATCAATGATTGTTGGAAAAAAGGAGATATAAACAAGAATGTTTCTTCAAAATTGCTAAAGATCTGACCAAGAAATTTATCCAAAGCTGCAAAGAAGAAGGAAGATAATGTCATTAAGTGGAGCAAATGTATGGGCTTTGGCGGGGAAGGATGCCAAGATCAAATAGAATCGATGATTCAATCAAATGTCGGGGTTAAGTGAATTTTGGCTTGACAATACCAAAGTTTCACCAAAGGTTAGAGATGTCATGAAGAGGAGAACACAAGCAATACAATACCTTGATATCTCACAGGTTTGCTCTTGTAATTGAATCAATTCAGTTTTGGAGATTATGTTTTCTTCCAAAATTCTTTCATGACTTTCTTCTGTACATTCTAGTTCTGTTCCGAGTGACCTGTTAATGAATACACATGGTTTTCATGAAATGTATTGCATTTTACATTGTTTACATTTATACATTGTTTACATAGTAGCAGAAATCTTGCAGTGATGTGCTATTAGGTACTTTTTAGATGTACATCCATTAACACTTACATGTCCATGCAGCTGCATTTACATGTACTTGAATATCAAAATTACATCATTTTACATTTTAGTGTACTTTCAGGTAATGAAGCCAAACAAATCAGACATATGTACATTAGTTGTACTAATATTGTAACATTAATGTGATGTACTAATATTGGAACATTAATTAGATGTACAATGGATGTACATTGGATGTACATTGTATGTACATTGGATGTACAGTAACAGATCAGTGGAACTGTTGGCTGTACATTAGATGTACTGATGTACATTAGATGTACATTAGATGTACAGTAACAGATCAGTGGAACTGTTGGATGGACATTTTATGTACATAGAACATACATTAATTGTACAATAGTATAGTTCAATACTCTTTTGGCATCTGGTTGCCGACATCATTTTGCTAACATGGTCTTTAATGCTTTTGTTATTGCGATCGAGCTTTATCAACGGTTTGTATATCGAATCCACGATACCAAAATTAAGCCTTCGACGGTTCGAGTATACGAAACCTGATTGCATAAGGAAATTGAAGGAGAGAAAGCATGTTATTGTGTCAAACATGAGCAAGCGGATCTGTACAGAAAGGCCTTCAATGATATGAGGAGATCCCTACATGTTAATTGCACTTGCATTGCGTTAATACGTGCATCCCAAGCAAAACAATGGAGTATGTCAAGCAAACAAGAAGACTTTTGATAATGTTAGTATCTTGTGGAGGTCAACGGTTTGCGAGAAATATGTGACGGATGAATGGCATAAACTAAAATGCATCAAAGGCGAATGTGATGAATGTGGAGTGAATAAATTAGACATCTGTCCAAACAAGGAAGATGGAATTGAGAATGTGGACCGGCAAGTATATGCATATGTCAATGAGCCATCCAAAAAGGTACATCCGAAGGCTTAGATTAGTTGATCGAGAATGACAAAGCATCCGTTTTGTTAAAGAACATGAAAAATCAACTTGCTAAGTTTACAGATCATAACTTTACAAAGACAATCTGGGCGAAAAAAAAGCAGTTTAAAAGATGTGTTGAGAAACTCGGATAATAGTGTGTTGTCTGTTGTTGACTTTGCAGAGAACTACACATTGAAACCAGGGACAGAAGTGCAATCCGAGCATTGGAATCCTGATCAAATTAGTATTTTGGTCCATATTTCAATGATGAAAATAGAAGGTAAGCTTAAAAAACAATGCATTTCTATGTTTTAGGATGACAGGAAGCATGACACTGGGGTGGCTTAAGAATAATGGAGGTGGACACATAAACCTTCATTATGTGTGGTCGGATGGTTGTGCATCTCAATTCAAATCTGCCACGGGCATGGTATGGAATCTGTAGATACCATGTTGAAAATAAAATTCGAGTGATATGGAATTTCTTTGGATCTGGCCATGGGAAAGGCACACATGATGGCGAGGCTGGTATAGCAAAGTTGTGGCTTGAGAGCAAGCGAGAGAAAACAAAATGGCATGCCGGTGGCGGTCTGTAAAGCGGTTTTGTGCGGTTTTAAGGGCCAAGGAATCCGGATTGTGAAAGGGTGTTTTGGGAGGTTGGAAAACAGATGTGAGCAGCAGACAAGCATTCAATTGCAAGACTTTACCTGGTATTTTCGGCCAGATACATTACGTGTCAACTATAAACCCACCCGAGATCCAACAAAGTTGCTATGCGAGACCACTCTCGTGCTTTTGTGATGCTTGCATTAACTTCAATTGGTTGAATTGTGAGAACATTAAACATTGTGGAGAATGGTCTCTTAAAAGTTTGGAGCCCACAGATCATATTGCCCTCGTGTTGAAGCTGAAAATGATGTGGATGTTTTTGTATCAGAGGACGAGGTTGGTTTAGATGACAACTTGTAGTCATTTTGAGATGTATTTGTGTCTTTTGCGGCACCGGACAATGTGGAAGGTGTTTCATACTATGTTCTCATGTGCACGAGGGAAAAGCATGCATTGGAAGAAGATTCAATTGATGGCTATGGAAATGAATACTCTGGCTGGCACTAGTGTCATTGAAGGACAATATTATGAACTAATCTGCCACAATAAGTATAAAGCGCTTCCTACTAAGAATGTTTTGGTACTGCGGGAGAATCTGTGATTGGGGTTTGAATCCCATTCAAGAAAGTAAAACACAAAATTTGAAGGGGCAAGCACCTGACATTTTACTTGCCAGATGAAGTCCATGAGACATTGTTATCACAACTTCCAGCAATTGTAGATGACATGGACTAAGTCAGATCTGTAGTACTTTCCAGAAATATTGTAATACTTTGTTATAAGAACTGAAGAACTGGACTACTTCAGAAGTGCATTATGTACATCAATGTACATAAGATGTACAACCAATGTACATCTTATGTACATCTGTTGTACATTCCAGAAATATTATAAAAATTTGTTAAGTGTAAGTTGATTAGAATTGAACACAAGAAAGTTGAATTGCATAAACATTAAAAATGGTTTCAGTCATGGCAAAGATAAGAAATGGACAGGTTTTCATGTACAAATGGTTGATATATTTATATTGTGGACATAAATACAACACACCCGAAAATGAGCATGGCTCATAATTCATGACCAAGCTTCAAAATGTCAGTAGGAGCCTGATATCTTATGATTGTTGCATCATGTCTTCCGGCCGAGAGGCTGAAGAGATATCCTCTAAAGCAATAGTCCATGCGGTTTTCTATAGCACGCGTGCCAGCGACAAACCTTTCCATCCTACATGGCTGCATCTTCGGGACACGTGCCTTCCCCAAGGGTTGTGCAACAAGTGATTTCTTTGCCAATATACCTTTCATGGTTGCTTTCGTTCCTCATAATTTTCAATTTGCTCAACCTTTTCCCAAAGTTCAGGAACAGCAGTATAGAGGCGATAATCGGTCCCCAACCCTATGTACTTGCAGCTTGTGTTGGTTTGTATTACCTCTGGGTGCAGCAGAACTCTATCTCTTAGTTTCTTAATAGTCTTTTGTGTTTGGTCCATTCATCTACAAAGCAAATGAAGATCACTTAATTATGTATACACACTCATAATTGTACCAATAAGAAAGGCGGTAAAAGCAAGTACTCAAGTGCAATGAACAAAAACTTTGATACATATATTCATAACATTTGAATTTGTACATCGGTCAAAGTCTGTACCAACAATGGGCGGTCGAGAGGCCAATAACATGATGGCGGTTTCTCCATTCCTTGCTCGTATATTGACTAAATTTAGGCGTGAGAGCACCCAAGTTCTTTGCCATAGTTTGCCGGCAAAATCTGTTCCACACCTTTCGATATGCCATCTGTTTGCATTAGTCATCGGATGCTCTTTCACATAAACTATACCATCTTTGGCCATTTTGAATCCATTAAGCCATGGAATGAGCTCCATGACAAGCAATCTGTCACCGGCTAATATCGGTGTCCAAGAGAAAGGACATATGTAGCTTCCTACGAGGATTCAAAGTGGATTTGTATCTTTTCGTCGTCGTCGAGCGTATGTCCATAGTACTCACGGGTACTCTTTCCATACCACGACTAATGGTTTCACAAACAACCCCTTTTGAGGTTCAAGTAGGGTGTTTGTGTGGCGAGAGTCCAACACTTGCTCCCGGCTGTAAAACAAACTTGACTTTATGGAAAAAGCATCACAAATATGTTCCACAATTGGTTGAAGATTTTTAGAAGTGAGTGAAGACCGGATGGCAACATCAAACCCTTCTCTTACAAATGCTAGGTGATGCTAACCCGGCCTGCTTGGTAAAAAACCTGTTTCCTATATCAAACTGAAGCTCATCTTTCTGGATCTGTTGGTATCTTGAGTTAATATTTTCATTATTGTGCACACTCTTGCCCAACACAGAATTTAAGTCAAAGATAATGAGCTTTCTCCCTGAATTAGATGATTCACCTGTCAGCAAGAAAACACTTGAGATTCACAATTTATAATTACAATTGAGAAAACACATTGATAATTACACGATTGTTATTTGCACAGGTGTAAGTGAGACAAATAAATTAATTTTTTCATTACTTATTGAGTACAAAGAAGCTCGGAGCATGGCTCATACAAAGCTGTAATTTACAAACAAGTCAAAGGGACTATCTACCCGTGTAGGAACAAGCTTGTATATTCATCTCGCCTTCTACAATTAATGCCTCCATTAGATGATCCCTCAGTGACTTGGCATAGGCATCGATTGTGAACAACCTGGGTGTCATGCATGGTGCACAAGTATTAGAGGACTATACCAACAAATAACTAATAGGAAAATAACATGTTCTACTTACAAAAATGGAGCTTGGCATTGCATCAACCACGGCATCTATGAATTCGTGCATGTAAGCCACAATGTACATGCAAGGGTTCTTTGGTACTAGTTTCGGCATTTTAGGACCGAAACACGGGGAGCATCAAAGTTCTTCCTACCATGGCTTAAAGGCTGTTGGATCCGAGCATCATGTTATTGATCACAAGCTTATGAAACACCGCAAAATTGCAATGTGAGAATAAATCAAGCATAAGAAATTGCAATATCAGAATAATCAAATCATAAAAACAAAGCGAAACTCATACTTACTACGGACCACTTTAGCATCGGGTACATAGCCTTTGGACGAGGAGAGAGGATCGTATACTTGGGCTAGCTATAGATGGAAAAGAGCTTTTCACTTTGGACCAGCAAGCACAAGTATTGCCAATGCCACATTTGGGCCTTGCGTGGAATTGGAACAAATATGTATTGGCATCTTGCAATCAAAATGCCATCCAGCCCTTCCTTTATGTTAGTGTTCGTGCATCACGCCCCCTCCACGTTCTTGAGGGAATTCACAAAATTCTGGAAAGTGTCCGGTCGAACCAGTAAAAACTTGTGTTTTCAATCGGATGGAAGACTACTACAAAGGTACACGCACACAAATCCGAATACATATTAATACATAAGATGAGTGACTTAGGGAATGAAATAACATAAATATGTTGAAATGCTAGCCTACCTCCCATAGACATCTACCATCTTAGAAGTCAAGTCCGACTTCAGTGAGAACTTCGTCAACATCACTTTGAAAGATAGAGGGTGCGGGCTTAGGAGGACAGTCCCTATAAGGAGTGAATGGAACCAACCTTTTCAGTCGGTTCACTAAATTGTACAAGGAAACAACAACATTAGCAAAAGAATATATCTATTGTAATCAATTGTATATTACTCACCTTGTAAATTCATCACACGCTTCAAAGCATCTTACGTGAATTTCTTTGCACCTTATTTGTTATCACATCAATATTTTCTTGTAGATCCTCTTCCTCTTAGGTTCGGCTTCGGAAGGATGGGGATCAGCTTCCCTTCACGACTGTGATCGTATCCTATGTACAAAAAAAATGTGGTTAATTATCATAAATCTGAGATGTTTAACAAAATTAGTTCATCTTCGACATACCTCTTTCTAGGTGGTGGTGGCACTTTTTTGCCTGGAGATTTTCTTTTCGGAGGACATTTTTTGTTCTTTGGAGATTTTGCTTTTTTTTTTCCTCTTGGAGTGCCATCACCAGCATTCTTTTGCCTCCTCTTTGGAGTGGACTCAACTACCAACTTCGGCTTCCTCTTCCCTAGTATCTCACGGGATAAAATGCGGATCTGTGTCCTTTGTAGCTTCTTACATAACGAGGTCAGGCGGGACTGCGGATAATCTTTGAGGACAATTTGAATCTTTCTTAGCTTCTCCAATTACTAATTTAGCACTTGGTGATGAAAGAGTTTACATTTGCGGCCCAGGTCATTGAAGGGTCACGCACTGCAAGCGCTTTATTTTTTCTCAAGTGCCATCCTCTCAATTTCCTCAACTTCACTTTGCCATGTTCGAGGAGGCAGCATTGCGAGATGGTTCTATTCGCTTGGCTTTGTAAATGTCATTGGTGATCACGGAGCTGGAAGGTTGAGGGTCTCTGATTCGATGCGCTTATTATGCTCGGTAAAATCGTAAAGAGAGTCGATGCACCGGATGGCTCAAGAACATCGACCATTAAAAGCCGCTTCTAGGATAGGAACGACCTCATCGCAAACAAACAAATAATCTAAATTTCAATAGACATAAAAGAACATGAAAACAGAACTAATGAGAAATATCCGGTACATTACGCCAAGCATGTACATTTCATGTACATAAAGGTACCAAATGTGCGTAACTACATTTAACTATAACCAAATGTACATGTACATATTCCTCAATGTACATAGAGGTACCTCAATGTACCCAGATGTACCCAGATGTACCCAGGTATCCAGTTAGGGAATGTAGATCTATGCCCAAAAAAAGCACATATGTGTAAAAATGCACATACTTATGAATCCATCTCTGGATGCACTCTAAAGATAAATGCATGTACATCTATTTGCGGATGTAGACTCCATTAGAGAAATGTACAACGATACAACTGCGGTCCAAGCTCAAAAATAAAAGCATCAATAAACAAGCAAATATATGCCTATGTACCTCGCTACGGTTGTACACTAAAAGTTATACATGTACAAGGAATAGCAATGCACTGAAAGCCATACATGTAGAACTATGCGATTACAATAACAAATATGAATTAAGAGAAATATAAGTTTAAATTAGTTGAGAGCAATGCATACCTTTCACATTGAGGGAAACCAAGCTGAATTGAATGCCCTCATCCCGGATGCAACCTTTTATGCAATTACGTCTTTCATGGACGGATAACACAAGCGAAGAGGCAATAAGCATCTACGCATGGAGCTAGCGACAACAAACCAGTTTTGCCAAAGCCTTGGCCCAACAGTACATGAACCGAATGTGATGAACTGCTCTATAGAAGTAGCTCCTACGAGGGTAGGGCCTCGGGTCTGAGAACAATAGATCCTGCTCTCCCCATGAAATCCAAAATCTGTGAATGCCTTTTTGAACCAATTCAATGCAATTAAGTTTTTCCTTTGCTTGTTCAATTGAGATTTCATGCCTTTCAATTTCTTTAGTTGCTTTTACGCAAACCAATTTCTAGCTTAGAAGAGTCTTTGCTCTTTATCATGTCTACTCATAACCAAGTCTTCCAACTTGTACTTCAACACTCAAAGATAACTTGATTTCGGCGGGATCACGGGACAATTTGTCAAATTCCTGTTTTGTCTCATCTATTTTCTCTGCAGATCTTCGGATAGCATATCCTTTCTACCCTCAATCCGGCTGATGACCTTCAATGCATCCCTCCTTTTTTCTTCCAGTGCTTCTACTTCATTCAATAGGTTAGTTTTCTCCTCCAACCCATGCTTAAGTAAGCGCTTTATTGTGTCAACATCGATCTAGAATAACCCGGGGCTCTAATATTCTCAACGCAATACGATGTCCTGTTTGATAGTTGAGGATTTACCTGTTGTAGGGTCATCTATAACGTCTGAAATGAGGGTTTTGGCAAGATCTTTGGCAGTCCTAGCCACGTCCATCCAATCAACAAGCCGTCTCTTCAAGTGAAGAGCAAATGCTCTGGCAAAATAGGTAGAAATATAATGGTTTGTAACCTGTTTCTTGCCATAAACCAATTCATAATATTTAAAAAAATCATCTTTCCATGCGTTCTGGATTCTCCCTTCCTTGAATCCTCGTCTGTTTTTTGGAGCTTCACCCCATACCTCGTTCATAACCATCTCTAGGTTGGGTATGTGGGCCTCTGCATGTTTATCACGGAGGTCTTTGGCTTGGATCACCTCAGAACCCAAACATAAACTCCTTGGAGGTAAAATTCCACTGCCGGAAGCACTGACTTCTTGCTTGGGCTGTGGTGATGAGCAAGCACTCATCTGGGGGGTTTTGGGGCCATAGCTAGATGAAGAATTCGTGATCGGAATTCAAGCAGAGAAGGCATGGGCGGGATAGTGAACGAGAGGCAAACCAAGAAAGAATTTGGGAAAGAATTTCAAAATCCGATAATTGCGGGTTCAGAGTAGTCGATAGCCATTAATCATGGCAGTTACTAGCGGGTCATGATGACAGTTATTCCAAAAATGTGCATTCGGTACATATGTATATGTACAAAAAGGGCTACATTTATAGACACCCTTTCATGCTTTTACCCCTTTGTGAGTTTGATAAATCTAGAAGGCAAGATCCAAGTTCAGTGTTTGCAATGGGGTTCACCCTTGGTTAGCTTCGGCATCGCGAAGTCCGCTCAATGCTCGGATAAATATGGCGACTTCTCGATGTTTTTGACAAAGTCAAGGCCAGCAAACTCGAGCATCGTCCATATGATTGTCCTATTGATTTGCAGCCGGGGACCCACGCCATATGGTGGATATATGGTCTATCTCATGGCCGAGTTGAAGGTTTTGGGGATTATATTGAAGAGAAAACTCCATAGCCACCGGCTTCATTCGACATTTCGATCCCCTATTTGGGCGCCTATCTTCTTCGTCAAAAAGAAGGATGGTTCATCAAGCGTGCAGTCGTTGATTATCGTGGCCTCAATAAAATCCACCGATTGCCAAATTGGGATCCCGAGTTGTTGGAGCGACTCCAAGGTGCGCACTATTTTCACGAAGATTGATCTTCGGGGTGCCTATAATCTTATTGATCGGGAGGGTGATGAGTGGAAAATAGCCTTTAAATTTTCGGTATGGCCATTTTGAGTACACGCGGTTATGATGGCGTTTGGACTTACCAATGCTCGTGATATGTAAAGATATGGCCAATGATGTTTTCGAGAGTTCTTAGACACTTTTTGTTATCATCTATTTGGATGATATCCTTATTTATTCTAAGACTCTCGAAGAACATGCAAGACAATGTTTGACGAGGTCCTTCAAAAGCTTCGTGAGCATGGATTATATGCCAAACTTGAGAAGTGCGATTCGAGCAGGATAATGTGGAGTTCCTTGGCTATCGCATCACACCACATGGAGTCTCTATGGATCACGAAAAGGTAAGACCTTGCGTTGCGGAGTGGCAAACACCTTCATCCGTTCGAGATGTTGGTGTTTTCTTGGGTTTGCCAATTTCTATCGGTGTTTCATCGGGATTATTAGGAGATTGCTCTTCCTTTGACCGCCTCCTTTGTCAAGGACGTGCCATTCGAATGGACTGTGGAAGCGGAATCTGCTTTTGTTGCCCTGAAGCATGCTTTCACCACGGCGCCAGTTCTTGCTCATCCAGATCCTTTGCGCCCATATGTTGTTGAAGCAGATGCTTCTGATTTTGCGCTTGGTGGGATCCTGTCATAGGAGGGGGATGACCATGAATTGCATCCAATCGCCTATCATTCACGAAAGTTTCAGGCTGCTGAAATCAACTATCCCATTTATGATAAGGAGTTGTTGGCGATAGTGGATTCTTTCGAGGAGTGGAGACGTTTCCTGGAGGGATCTTCTTATAAGGTCACAGTCTACACAGATCACCGAAATCTCGAATATTTTCAGTCCGCTCGAGTGCTCAACCATCGCCAGGCCCGGTGGCATACTCAAGTATTATCCCGGATTGATTTTGTGATCAAGTATCGTCCTGGATCCCTCCAAGGAAAGCCTGATGCCTTGTCTCGACGCTCTTACCTTGAGCCCAAACTAGGTGATCCTGCATATGATCAGCAATCCGCGGGTTATTTTAGGGCTGATTGGTTCCGACTTATGGCTCTTACTTTGTCGAGAGGCCTCATGATCTGACCTTGTTGGAGTGCATTCGAGCATCTACGCCCTCGATCCATTGGCTCAAGATGTATTCTCACACATTGGTATTTGCATCATCTTCTCGGCCGGATGGGATCGGACTATGATCGTTTTGAGGTTCGAGATGGACTCTGCTTTCGTGATGGGCTTCTATATGTGCGGATGGTGCTTCTAGGCTTCGGGTTCTTGGGCTTGCCATGATTCACCTCTGGACACTTTGGAGTAGCCAAGACTCTTGAACTTATTAGTCGAGAGTATTGGTGGCAGTCTTCTTCGTCGCTCCGTCGAAGCTTTTATTCGATCTGTGACATCTGTTTGTCGAGCCAAGATTCCAAGGCATCTTTCTCATGGCTGCTTCAGCCTTTTACGAGTTCCGGCCGGTCCTTGGAAAAGTATTTGGTGGATTTTATTGTCGAGCTTCCATCCTCCGGGGCCATGGCGCCATCCTTGTTGTTGTTGACCGTTTTTCCAAGATGGCACATTTCATTCCTTGCGGCACTTCTATCTCTAGTGAAGCCCTGGCCGGTTCTCTTGCTTTGAGAGGTGGTTCGACTCCATGGCTTACCGGATAACATTGTCGGTGACCGCGGCCCTCAATTTGTTGCGGTTTTTGGAAGCATCTATTGCAACTCTTGCATGTGGAGCGTTAAGCTCTCTTAGGACATCATCCGAGACCAATGGGCGGTGGAGTGCACTAATCAAACCCTTGAGCGGTATTTGCGATGCTTCATCAATTATCGGCCGGGATGGTGGGTTGATTGGCTACGGTGGCGAGAATTTGCTTATAATAATTACGTCCATGCCTCCACGAGGCGGACTCCATTCTTTACTAATTTTGGCATGCATCCCGGTGGTCTTTGATTGCTCACGGATATGACTTCGGTCAATCCGGTGCGAGGACAGGCTCGAAGCTCCGCATGCCGGGATGATCTTCGGCACCATCTTCTCGAGGCCCAAGCGCGTTATCGTAATCATGCGGATCAGCATCGTCGGGGCGCTCCTCATTTTGCGGTTGGTGATCTTGTTTGGCTCTTGCGTCGGGATTTGCCGACGGCTTCGCCCTTGTAACAAGCTTCGACTACTGGGCGCTTAGGTCCCTATCGGATCATTGAGCGAGTTGGTGATCTTTGCTTTCCGTCTGGAGCTTGACCCATCGGTCGGCTTCACCCGGTGTTTCATGTGTCTTTGTTAGAACCCTATATGGCGAATCCATTTCGGATCAGTACCTCCACCTCCACCACCGGTCGAGATTGATGATCATGAGGAGTTCGAGGTTAGAAATTCTGGACTCAAGTTTCTTCGTTGGCGATTGTATTACTTTGTCGATTGGGAAGGTTACTCGCCAAGTGATGAGAACACGGGGAACTGCGAGAGAATCGACTAATGCACGACAAAATTGCGGAGTTTCACCGGCGTTACCGCATAAGCCAAGTCAGAGTACGGCCCCGGCTTAGCGGACTTCATTCGCCATCGTGGGAGGGGATGGTGTGGCGACCATACGGATGTTGGTATCATCACGAACATTATACTCCTATGTACAAAAGATGGTCGTCACACGGATGTAAAAGGGTAGTTGCACAAGACAGGGTTTGAACTCGCAACCTTCCAGTTGCGAGTCACACACCCTTGCCAAGTGCGAGTCACACACCCTTGCCAAGTGCGCTACCAATATTTGTTGAAGACATTCCTTCACGTCTTCCTCATATGTGGGATTATCTCCAGAAGGTTCTAGAATGTTCTAGAACCTAAGCGATCTCATCCGTTGGAGTGACGCGATCCTGACCGTTGGTTTAGATATATAAGGAGGCACCTCCTTCTTGTCAAACCATTCCGGTTCAACGCCAGTCTTGAGCCTTCTAGGCATCTGTCTCGTGTTCCTGCTTGCCTTCGGGCCATTGTATTCTTGATTCTTGTTCACATATTAGATTCTTTGCCGATCTTGGCGTATTTCTTCCGTATTTCTTGCACATTTTCCACGTATTTTTCCTTGTTTTCGAGTAGGTTCATGACAGTGCCAAAATGACACCTCCTTGTCCTCTTCTCGTTGTTTGGCCATCCCCAGACGTGGGTTAGACTGAGGACCTATGCGACAAATGTTGCTGGATGGGGAAGGTCCTTCGATATATAGGGTGGGTTGTCATTTTATAGGGTGACCAGGTATCATCACGATCATCTATATAATAATGTTTTAGTTCATATCTTCAATGGAGCTCTAGATCAGACGACCACGATCATTTGAGCAGATCCGACAGCCATGACCACATCTAACCCATTTCAAGCTTCGCCGTGTAAACACTTTTAGTTTCCTTGCTCTACCTACTGATGTGAGCACAAAGCCCAGTTCTGGATCGATTCATGCAGTTGCTTCATGGCTGCTTAGAGGACAAAGAGGAGTAAGGTTGAGGAATGCAAAGACGCTGTTCAAGCTGCAAGAACGAGAACACAAAGCCAGGTGAAAGATGACGTAAGCAGTCTCAATCATGACACCGCGTTGCCGGGCCTTACTAGTAACTTGAAGAGGCGGTTGTTTTATTGTTGGCCGGAATAGACAATGTGCCTTGGTGGGGGCGAGGGTTTGTAGAGCAATTGCCATTACGAAATTTGGGTGGTCTAATATGTGGTTATAGCGGTTTGTGGAAGTATATATCATAGGTATACGATGGTTATTGTTATTGATTTAGAAGTAGGACTAACGAACAACAAAGAAGACCACGCTTTACCTTAATGGGGTACTGATTGGATCTACAATGTTCTCTATATGCTGAATAACCCAAGAGCATGAGATCGAATAAGATTGACTAAAGGGAAGCATTATGGAATTGTGGCACTTAAAATTTGATAAACATTTAGATTTAGTGGAATTTGAATTGTATTGACTTGCTCCATTTGAAATGAACTTTTGAACACCCATCAAACCCATCTACTGCCACCCTTTTTCGCTTTAACTTTCCTTTTCATTTTCATAGTTTCCATGTATGAAGGCATGATGTCGAAATGTTTATAAAACAAATTTTGCCAAGGATTTTGAGAACATGGAAGCATTTAATATTGGATAGTCCCTTCTCTTTTCCATATTTGTACGATCAAAGCAATCACACAATCCAATGGGAATATCAGTTGCTAAGTTAATAAAACCAATAAATACCAAATTCTACAGACGTATTTCAGAGTTACAAATGCTTACATTGTGAAGTAATGTGGGTTTCTCTTTTCTAGGGCCTCTTATGTGCAATGGAAACACAATTGTATTGGTCATGACAGATGGTTGACACGTGAGGATATGATATCTTACATCAAAACAAATCAAGCCCGGGCAATGCTTGAAGAAGCGATCCCAACTGCCACATTCTGCATCATATGGTTAATGACACATCAATCTTTTGATCAAGTGCCATGACTTTTCAAGGTTTTTGTTCCTTTTGTGATGCCATATGTATATTGAAAATTCAAGAAGCATCCATTTAGAAGGCTAGCTTTGACGTTTACTGTACTAAACAGCTTCATTGTCCCCCTGGAATCGCTGCATGAAATGATGGATCCATCTCTTTTTTGCACCAAGCAGTCGCACAAATCATAAATGCTCTGATCGTCTTTTCTTGACTACATGAAGCTTGTTGTGCTCCAAAGCATGATGTCTATATAGATGCCAGCAACAACATGAACAGGGTAATGGTGGCATCTCAAGGATCTCATGTTATGCAGAATGCAAAACCAACAGCTAGATTAATTATCACTTTTTGCAACATCTGAAGCAGCAGTCCGTCTTCCGGATCTGCAACAAATGAATGCAGTATTAAATTGATGTGATACTACAACATCTGAAGAAGCAGTCCGTCTTCTAGATTTGCAACAAATGGATGCAATACCAAATTGATGTGACAGGCTTTAGTAACAATAAACAATGCGATTTGGAGGCGGCAAGGGTAATATAGAGCAACCCTTCTAAATTCATAGATAAAGATACAAAATCATTATGAAAAAATGTGACTTTGCCTAGTGGCGTGACGTTAAAACTACTATCTATCTATCTATCTATCTATCTATCTATCTATCTCTACCTTAACAACCTGGCCCTGAAGTTTTAAGGGCTGAGATCAGATCTCAGCCATTGGTTGCAAGAGTGTTACCCACCAGTAACATTAAAAAGTGCATAAACACCTAGTTTATTATGCCAAATGGCTATAAGCACCTGGCTTGTTATGAAAACCACCACAACATCAACCATTAAAGAGTTCCCATTCAAAAATGCATCAACAATAGACAAATTAAATTAATGTATAATATAAGGACGGAAAATGATATGAAAACCATTATATGAATATTATCATAACTGTACGTCTCATGCCAAACAATATGAGAAAACAAAAATGCATCTTCCCAACCTTATAATTTTAAGTTAGAAAGTTTGTACAGGGACGAAACATATATGTTGTTGCATCTCTACACATATCATAGACATAAGATATGCAGCTTTAGCCTTGTCCTGCACAGCCTGTTGCACTGAAAATAAGAATCCTACCACATATACTTTGATCTATCATCATGATCAAAAGACTTACCAGCTTAACCTATTCAGATTTAAGTTGGAAACAACCAATCAAAATCGAGAACCACGCTAACTCACGTTAGGCATGCTCTTACTTAAGCCTATTGACTGAATAGGTAGAGTTTTAATGTGAACTAGTAATGGTGCCCAGCGTTGCTGGGCATAGGGTGGGAACCTGTAAATGACATAATATTATACTCTGCCATGATACTTCACAAATTATAGTATTATACTTTGCAATGAATTCTTACTTCACAAATGAAACCCGTTTCTTGGAGTCGTAATGTGTTTACGTTTTCTTTCTTTCTTTGTTTGAATCCTTAGCAGTTAGTTATAATTTTGATCAATAGTGGTACATGATCTCAACAGAATCTTTTGAAATATATATTTGCAAAACAATGGTGAGCATGGTATGAAAACATTCCCTTGCTAATAAAACATTCCCTTGCTAATGTTTATCCTATCATCAAAACTACTTTTCCTTCTTAGATTCCACATGATTTTAGGAAAGAAGAATGGGGTTTTTAGCCTTCCTTGCAAAGAATAAGGCTACTGTGAGAATGGGGTGTGATGGAAAAATGATGTTTCTTGTTCTCAAGTTTGAATTTTCATGATGTTTTCAAGTCAGGGTTGTGAAATGCCCAAGGTCGTGGATGTGAAATCCTGGATTTATTAAAAAGAAAATTGACTATGCTCTCGAGATTTATCTTTGTTGGTATTTTCAAATCTTTGGCTATTTCTTCTTGCATACTGATGGCGCAACTCAAAGCGCATAATTTGACATCCGGCACAACAAAGTACAATTGTTGCCACTATTGTTGCTACATTATTGCTGCATACATTTGCACTCTTCTTCAAAAGTTTGGCCCTGCAAATGTGGACAATATATCAATAATCTGCAACATGAGAAGCCCTCTAATACATGAGTTGTTGTAGAGGTGGATTCATGTTACTCTTCAAGTATGTTTTGGTGTTATGATTGCTAAAGCTCAAGCATTAGGAAGCCTTAGCTTGTGGACAAAGATAATTAAAAATGGGATAAATTTAACCATCAGGGAACTACATCATAAGATTCTACAAATTTATGATTTTGCTAAGCACTCTCTTGTGTGCCAAAGGCTGATGAGAAGAGCGATCTACACATTACCTTCGGATCTTTGATCCTCCATCTTTACTCGTAAGAAATATTTGGCCTGCTCATCTTCTTCTAAGCATTTATATAAAAAGTAGCACATCAAATACCCAATAGGTTCGTGGATCTTCTTGTTTGCAATTTTCCTAAAGAAAACGCAACACAGAGAGCCCATTTTACTGCACCACATGTGGCTGGAAAAAGGCTGTTCCATCTTTCTCCAACCCCTTTAACAGGAAAATATCATCTGTTTTTAACAGTTGATACCCTTGAACCACGCCATTACGATGATAACAAATTGCAAGTTCAGGTACACTTGCCATGCATCTAGCCACATTAGAGGTGTCACTGCGGTAATGTTACCTCTGCGATTCTGCGCGAGAAGAATGGGCTTTCAAGGAGCTGGAAGAGATAATTATGAATCTTTACCTTTGTTCTATCTCCACCAAGTGTAAACTCACGACTACATGCTTGTCATTCTTTGAAAAGCAATAAGTCACTACCCAAAAGAATTTGCAGGTCTCTGGTAAAAAGAGGAAGGAAAGGTTAAAAGCGACAAAAAAATGGTTAAAATAGGTGTGCTTAAATGCAAACTTGAACTTAATTTCTAGCTGGAACTACTCTTGTGACAAATCCTGCAAGATACTATTTGAATCGCTTTAGAGAGCTAGCAAAGACAACCCTCCTTAATTCTGGATATGAATTTGTGCAGGCTTTTAAAAGCTTTAGTTTCCTTGCAGCTTTAAGTGTATTTGTTTGAAAGGAGAAAGCAGAACTTACCTATAAGTCGCTATCTCTGCTCATCCGTCTGCAAAATGCATACAAAGATTATTCTGGATACAAAGCTACCACACAATGTTATGTCCAGAGCCAGCGTATGGCTTACCTCCATGGCAGATACCACCGTCGTGTCATCCACAGCTGGGACAGAGGCACACTATTGCACAGAGCCCAAAGGGCTAATTGGGGTTGTTCGATTCCTCTCTCCACCCGGGCTGCTGTGAAGAAATCTGCCCGCCCCTTAAAGAATCAATTGGAGCAAGATCCGTTGCTTGTCCGGTTGAGAGCCCAGCAGGCCGATTCTGCTGAGCCATGAGAGCCAGCTTAGGGATTCGTCTGGGAGGTGCCGGAGTAGCCTCGCTCCCTTCGCCTGCCATGGATACTGCTGCAATCGTCGCCGCCTCAGACCGCCGCCCTCGCTAACCCTAGCAAAAAAAAAACCATGTTAAAAGAATATGACGTGGCATCATCTCCTCCATTGATTTCATCAAATCTGGGCCGCCCAAATTAGGGCTGGGTCCAACACTTACACAATAACATGATAATATAAGATGTGTCTTGCAGGTGTCATGGATTAAAATATAACTTGCAAGTAGGAATGCAAGTTATAATCAAATATAACTAACATCATATTCATTTGTAACATCAATTGTAAGAGCTCACTATCTAATTATTAATGTCAATGATGTGATAAATGTCTGTGCCAAGAAAAAATAGCATCTGGAAATGATCATGTTTAAAACGCCCAAGCTGGAAATGATCATGTTTAAAATGCTCAAGCATGAAGAGGATATAGTGTTTTATATAATCTGATGTATTAAAATATGGAATATTTGAGATATTCTGATATGCTCGGACCTTTATTGATGGATGGTATTGAGTTGTCCATTGAGGCAAGATCACAGCCTGCAGTATAGTTCAAACTATCTCTAAAGATGAAGTAAATAGGTCAGATAGAACTGCAAGGTTGTTTTGATAAAGTTTGTCAATAACTTTATGTCCCTGATGAAGTGAAGATAGTAGTTTTAACGTCACGCCACTAGGCAGCGTCCAACTGAACATGTGACCACACACCACACTACATTGCTTGGTTGGACCCTGCCCCCAACCACCTTACATTGCGTCTGTTGGGATTTGACCCCCAACAGTACCGAGTGCGATTCTGGGCGATCTCGAACTCGAGACCACATTGCTAAGGAACTAGTGTGTTACCACTAGACCAAACGCCCAGACGCAAAGGAAAAGTGCAAAAGGATAAATTTGAAGAGCAGAAAAAACAAAAGAATGTATTGGAAAAAGTAAGACAACGTGGAAGTAAAGTAGTCAATGACGGAATGAAGCAAGAAAGAGTGATTGCCATGTTGAGCTGCGAGATTGCAATTAGTGAAATGTGTGACCTGCCATACCCAAGGTCACGGGTTCAACGCCTCGTTGTGAAAGTGGCCATGCAATGTAAAGTTGGTGGGGGAAGGACCCACTTCAGCAATGTAAAGTGGTGGAGGCAGGACCCATCTGGGTGTGTTGTAAAGTGTCACATGTTCGATAGGACGCTGCCTTGTGGCGTGACGTAAAAATCTCTTCTTCTTCTTATTTCTTGCATGTACCTGTAGTATAGCAACAAAAACTAAATGAAAGATGCATAATTAAGGCATAGAGAAATTTAGAGACATCAATAATAGCATGAAAGAAACTTATAGAATAGAGAGCAATGCAAAATATAGAGATTGTAGGAGCACCTATTTGCAGAATCTAAAGCGTTATTTATTGCTATTTTAAACCCGAATGGAGCTTGGAGTACTCCAGCCTTAGTAATATAATTATGGTAAATAATTGATGCAGCGGCTTAGGGGTTACATCTACTTAATCAAAACAAACATGTGGCTGCATACCAAATTACGAACCTTTCAACACATGTTGATTGAATGGCTTGTTATAAGAGAATGGAGAGTCCTCGCCTGACTTGTTAAAGTATCCTGACAAAAACAATAAAGAAATTATAAGCATTGAAATGAGCATGCAAAATAGACTACATTCTTGTGATGCCAGTACTGGCAGATAAACGATGTCATTGCTCAAGCGCGACATTCCAGGACATCATAAACGTCAACTGCTAAGCCAAGATCACCTGCATCTACAACTATCTACAGCTGCTTGCCATCTCATTATATTGTATCATCGCACTTCCAAAATCATTTCCAAATATGTGTCTAGTACTATAACCCTTCGTAGCCAATGTATATCAGACATAACATAAGGTTTGACTGCAAGAAGTACCGACTCTGCAACTTACACATTGCACACATTTAAAGGTTGAAAGCTTGGCAATCCGTACACACGAAGTATGGAACCCCACTTTGTTTTACATCAATTTGTACTCAGCATGTATTCTCACCTTTGCTCTCTCTATATCAACTATTGAAAATAATCCAAATAAGAGCCCTAAGAGCTCAGTTACATGATTCAAGTAGATGGATACCTCATTTCGCTGCAAGACTTTGGAGATTTGAGAGGCACCGAATTCATAACTTCTACCAGAAAGCACTTGCTGCCAGATTCTTCTACTCATTCTAATCAGCCAAGGAGCATTAAACAATATAGATAGTAATAGAGGAGGATTGCTTGAGCTTCCAATGCAGTTGAGTGATTCAATTGAGGGCAAAAATAAACCTAGGTTGCATCCATTTCATATATAACCTCAATCTAGATAAGAGGAAGCAGTACTTGACATAAAAATAAATTACTTTTTACAAACATCATACCAATTGTTTTTTAATAGTAGCTCGGACCATGTTGTACCTCCATCTTGTACTTTGTATAGATCAAATGCCAACTACATAGGCAGAGAAAACATACTGCAGAAAGAAAACAGAAGATTGCACCATTATTTGAAATATAATCTTGAAATATTCATGTCCTACACTAACGATTTAGCAAACAAACTGGTCTTTTGAAAAAGTACAAAAGCTCTAGATCTCTGATAGCATGTATTTTTCAAGGCTCCATGTAAAGAAAAATGCAGCGATGGTGCATTCCAGTTCGCCTTTATATAAGTTCTAACAATGACTGAAGAATGTAAAGATGAAAAAGGCAAAAACAAAATTACCTGAGAGGTAGCTCCGTAAGCTAGATAGTGGGCCAGAATTATAGTTTAGAAATGGATGTGGGCATACCTCTGTTACCTCTTTCTTCTAAACTCTATTTGGCTCATTATAATACCGATGCCTAAGCCGAGAATTAATATAAATCAAGTCATAGTTAAAAAGGACCAGTAAACGATTGCGGCATGCAACTCCACGCCATTTGCAATTGGATAAGATAGATAGATAGCCCAACTTTTCTTGGCAAAGCTGAAGACGTAAGGAAGCACTGTGGCATGAGTTCTGGCATGCATCTGGCAAGAAGGCTTTGTGCACAGCTGCATCTAGGCAATAAGATCCTAGCTCTTGAACACGGCAACCAAACTCTCTAAAATGCAGATTCCACTTGTCTAATCGTTGATGGGCTTCAGTGAAAACAATACCTGACATGTATTCCCTTCTAGCAATTGTCGAATCCAGTGTGACCCAGAGTTGATTCGACTTGTAGAGCTATGTTCTGAAAAATCCAAAGCAAACCAAAAGACAAAGCTATTCAAACTCCAAAATCAGTGGATGAACAGAATCGATTTACAAAATGGATTTATCAAGCCACAGATCAACAGACCCACCAAATTGATTCATTGCATGCATCTACCGTTGATTTATTTGCCAAGAATCCTTATGCAACGATTTCTACAGCGTCTGTTGCAACAAAAAACACCATTTCATATACCCATCAAGAAAAACATATGAAATCACACCTGTTTTGGAGCTTAAAGAGGATTTACCCATTTCGGAATGGATAATATATAGTCTTCTTTATGCGAGTTTGAGTTATTCTACATGGAGAGATTTCACTCACCCATTTGCACACTCCACATGGAGAGATTAGTGAAAGTTAAGATAGATCTTTAAACATACTAATTGCATATGCACTCAAATTAATTGGGGTCATATATCATGTTATAAAGAAGAAAATGAAGGAAGGGAGGAAGGAATGACGTTGCATGTAACATAACGAGAGATTTCACTCACCCATTTGCACACTCCACATGGAGAGATTTGCACTCCCCCATTTATACATCCCATATAACTAGAATATATTCATCAATGTGGTCAATGTTAGGGAAGTAGGTCTGCTTGAGCAAGCAATACCATCTCGACTAGCATTGTTGCTTCTCTAGACCATATTGCAAACTTTACATATGTTTTTCTAGGTTATCTGACGTTTTCAATAACTTTTGGACTGAGGAATTGAAAACTTTAATACCTACTAGATGTTGCAAAGAACATTTAACAATCAAGGAGTTATTTTTACTGATCTAGTTTCCATGTTGATTCTTTGTCCCTTAGGTTAGTTGTTAAAAATAGACAATTGCAAATAACTGAAAACAATCTCAGACAAGAACCTGGTAAAGAAGACTTTTTACTTTAAAGGGTTTGTCTTCTAGAAAAGGCCCTGTCTCTATTCTTCCAAGAAACATACTGCAACTACTTGATCAACACTCAATATTTATCCCCATCAATACAACCTACGCCCACGTGTTCATCTTCTATTACATATAATCCATATAGAAACAGGTAGATCGATTACATTAAACCAACCTGAGTGTTTATCAGCAAGGTATAAAAACGATTCCCGAAGAGACAGAATTATTGGCGCCTGCAGCAAATCATCTTCACACTCGACAGCATGAACAATTAAAACACGTAAAATTATTGACAAATTGCATGACATATGTTTTTAAGACGAATAGTTAAGTGCAGTGAATCTCAAGAAATATTATGAATATGAATTGGTGGTTTTGATTGATCAAAGTAAAGAAAAGAAACAGGTTTATATAATGTTGAAATCTTAATCTGAACATTCTGGTAGCAGCAAGAGCGGATGTCCTTAACTTTATGCATCATGCCCAATAAACTGCAGAAATCAGGCTCGAAATCCACAAACAAACTAAGATAAAAAGGGATGTTGAATATGTTTATATATGTAGATTTAGTAGAAGAAAGTATTTGAAAAGCAGTAAAGATATGGCACGGTATCAGGAAATGGATATGAATGTTTTGGAGGATTTCATGCCCAGGATTGGGTGATTGACGTGATCTGTTGTCTGCTTCGAAGGATCATTTGGGCTGTTAGAATAAAATATGGTTGAGAAGATCAAGGCTAGGAGCCATGAGTGGTCGATCATGTAAGAAAATGCTCATTCCAACGCTGCAGCATGCCTGCAGCGCAGGCCTCCGGGCCTATTGCAGCCTTTAATCCGCAAAAGTGGCTGCATGATTGGCAACATCCAACCCAAACCATAGGCATCCATATAGGCCACATTTTGAAAACACTGCATAACCAGCAAGACGAAAATAAGTAGAAACCATGTAATCATTTAAGCACTGCAACAGCATCCATTCAGCATTGTAGGCCCAAGAGATATAACTTAGATGACATTACATGGCATTAACTGGGAAAATATCTTGTTACATTTAGTAGCAAAGGTGGATAGTCATATAAATTATAAGCAGAAACAGTCTGCTACAAAATATTGTCACACAAAAAGAGCTCATTTGGCTCCCAGAAAACATCAAATCTTGCTTCCACACAGGAGTAAAAGCAGAAACAAAAGCTCATCAACATGAGCTGAACTGAAGTGAACTTCTGGAGTGGAGCTGCAGCGGAATTCGAATTCGTCAATGCCAGTTGATTTGGTTCATCCAGTGCAGAATGCAAGTTGATGTAGAGTGGGACAGGCCAAGGAGAGAAAAGGATATACTGGAAAGACAGAATTTGAGGAAAATTATAAAGGAAAAAGCAAAATCTAGAGGGAAAAACAGCGGATCAAAAGGGAGGCCTATTACCGGCAGCCCAGGCAAGGACGTCGGGGGGCAACTGGCAACTGGTCATGGGATTTTGGGCGATATTGTAGAGGGCCATACTACAGGGATCATTGGGTTGGGCAGAGGATTGAGAAACGTTAGCGAGTTGGTTATTATCATCGTCTTCAAGAGGAAGGCGATCGTAGGTAGCGCCAACGAAGGAAGCGGCAATGACGAGGACGGGGGAGGCAGCCATGAGGACGCCAACGACGGAACCGCCGAGCACCTGGCCAGGCTGAGTTCCGGCCAATGCAACAGTGAGCCCGGCTACGGCGACGGGGGCAGGGGGGGGGAGAAAGGCGCCGGAGAGGGAAAGGATTTCGAATCTGCCATGGAATGTGACGGTGGATCCAGGGGCCGCGAGCTGCCGGAGCGTTACGTTCGCAACCGTGCCGCTGCCTCCCAGCACGCACAGCCCCCTCTGCCTCCGCCGAGCAAACGCGGCCAGTGTCTCGCCCACATCGCACCCCCCCGCGATCTCCAGCACATGAGGCCGCATTGCGTTTCCGCTGTCTCGCGTTATGATTATGGGAGGCTTCGGCTTGTTCTTTGAACCCGGAGGCCTGCCTCTAGGCTTCCGAACGATCATCTCTCCCTCTCCCATCCCCCCTTGCCCCTTCCCCTTGTCCTCCCTCCCGCTGCTCCCGCTTTGCTCCTCCTCTTCCTCCTCCCTCTGCTGATGGTGCTGCTGCTGTTGTTGTTGCTGCTGTTGTTGGTGATTGTTGTTTTCCCTGTGTAGCCCCAGACCACCCTGATGGTGGCCTTGCCCCCCTCCTATGCTCGAATTCAGCCCCGCCATATACATGCAGTCCAATCTTTACTTAACCACCGCTTCCCCCCTGATCGCCTGATCCGATCACAGTCCCTCTGATGCTAACCTGTTGATGCTTCACTTGGGTTTTTTTCCCTGCCCTCGTCAGTCTGCAACGCGAAACCTAGCCAGTCTGCCCAGTTCATCCACATGCGCCTCCCTCTGTTGCTTATATTTATATCCTCCCCTCCTCCGGGTCCTCCCCCTTTTTTAATCCTTCATCCCTTCCCATCCTCCTGCTTCAAACAGTGCTTGCTTACGCCGATTCTCAAATGCTCTTACTACTTGCAACAGCCAGCATCAACACAACTCAAAGAGAAGCATCTGAAGAATGTGACCGAATGCCAGCTCTGCGCCTTATCTATCAATATCGCTCGGCCCTACCGCATTTTTTAACCCTCGTATTGATTCCTTCCAGGAATACCAATAAGATACCAAGACAAAGCCGAGCCAGAAGCTTTAACTCTTGGTCTTGCTGATCACCCTCCCGATTGAAGCCCTTAATTAAATACATCGCCCCGCTGCTTCTGTGGGTCCTTTTTTTTTTGTAAATTTTTTTACTGTGCATCATTTTTTCTGACAGCCCAACTCCACATGTGGGCTGCACTATTGGGTTTAATTTTGTTTAAGGGCTTCTTCTCCAAGGTCACATGCATGCACAGTTGCAAATATGACCCCCAACTCTGTGTACTCAGTTTAATCCTATAATGTACTTCAAGCCTTATTCTCGCCAGTGATGAGCCCGGATTGAGACCTTAAAAGGACCCTCCGGGATTCTGAGTAAGATTGCCTCGTGTCCTTCGGGTTCCGGGCAGCCATCCACGCCGTCGGATGCCCTGCCACGTCTGCGATCCTCAGTTTCCATCGGACGGCTGTCAGGTAATGTGTAAGATTTGACTGATAGAAAGTTCAGTCTATCGTTTTGCTGCCGGTTATTGTCCGACAAGCGTGCTCCTAACGGCGTCTTCGATGTTGCCCTCTCGAAGTTAACGCCGTTAAGTTACACCCCACTTGGCCCCTGCCTTCCACCCATGGTATTGCTTCTCGCTACTACCCATTATACTTTCCACCCATTGGTAGCCCATGTCATGCATACTCTGTATGTATATTCTCGATAAATACCATGTAGCTTGGTACCTTCCCACCAAGGATTTACGCGTTCGTTTCCCTACGGTCTCCCGTCACACTTTCTACCTTGCCTACCCTGTTCTTCTCCTCGACAGACTCTTCCCCTAGCCTCCTTGTCATTTTTATCCTAGCCATTCTCCTTGTTGTTTTCATATATAAACCTAGCCCCATCATGGGGGATTAGATCCATGCACGTAATTTGCCTACCATCTTTTCTTGAGTGGACCAAACACGAACCTTCTTAACATTATTCTTAACAGCTAATCCATAAATTTATACAACAACATCTAGACAACACACACCAATAAAGAACTACAAAATCACAACAATACGTAAAAATATTGTGTATTGTCCCTTAAGCTTGGAGATTGAGAAAAAAACAATGTGACAGTGATTGAGGTTTAGCCATCATATAGCACATGCAAATAACACAATCTTCTTCATTAGTCAAATATGAGTTGTTTTCTTCATGATCAAATTTGATGCTTACATTATGAATCCCAAGAACCACCAGAGATTCTTACGTCTTCACGTCCATACAAGTACATTGCCAAGGCTTTGTTCTAAGCAATTGTCTCAAACAGATCACGGATTGTTGATTCCTTTCTAGTCGATGATATGCGACGTATAACAAAGAAACACGGGGTGGTCTTGTCTGGGATGTTGGGCATTTTGTTAAGGGGACAAATGTCATGCTTTCTTGTCCAGATTATCTCAATGAAAGATTTAATGTTCAAACTATAACCAGTATTAGCGGACAAGAATATGCTACATTCATAATTCTGGTCAATTCCACGAATATGCATGACATTTCTTGTACCTTCGGCGGGGTGTGAGTTGTACGTGGTGAGGAAATCGAGCTGCTCCTCTCATTACAAGGCATGAGGAATGCAGGTGGTTTTCTAGGGTTTTGAAATCAGGCTCTCCTAAGACTTATGGGATATCAGCCTGAATTATAAACTAGCCAAAGCACAGATATCTAGTGAATCTAATATTCCATCTACAAAGGAGCCTTTGCAATATTTTCTAAGACTTTATGATTTCCTATGTCTTTTATATGCATTTCTTTCCCAGAAAAAACAATGAAACAGTTGAATATATTTCAATATGATTATTGAATGTGTTTGTACATATGATAGTTATAAATGCGCAATGTTTCTCGAGCAAAGATGATTGAAGTAATTTTAAATGATGTTGATAGACCTAAAAATTATTTCTGCATGTGGACTTCGGAAAACTTTATTGTAAAGAGTTGAAACTGCACATAGTGAACGTGGTGCCAATGGCTTGCGCAATTGTTTTCTATTATGGTAAAGATAAAATAGTACCCATTGGTTGAGTATGCGAGTTAGAAAAGTCTTACTTTTATACAAAACCCATGTCTATCTCAATTTTACAGAGTAAAAAATTGCAGACACCAGAGGACTGGCAAAGCATGTGAAACAAACATCACATGATCTGAAATACTAAAATAAGCCCTGATGGCGATACTCAGTTATGATACCCGCACCAAGTGGGATCTCTGCATATGGGGTTCGTGTCACTGAGGATACGGAAACAAGATGTACAAGGGCTTCTCTTAGGGATGACTTGCTTTTTAAATTTCCCATTATGATCCCACTAAGGCTAGAAAAGGAGTTGTTTAATGTTCTTTGGCAAATGACTTCACATATAATCAAATATATTAGGTATAAACAATATAATAACATGCTTTAGTTTGGTGAATTTGTTGCGTTTTGCATGTTGTGCTGCATTTTGCACCCTTTCATGGGATACTTTAGCTGAATTGAGAGGATAGTTGTTGTGATTTACTTTGCACAAGAAGCCATGTGGTTTGCATAAATTAGTTCTACTAAAGATGGACTTCCAAACAATGTGTCGAATATGATGTTCTTGTATCAACTGAGAATTATACTGTTTTATATGGTGCAACGAGTAGTAGCATTAATGAAATACTTAGACAAAATGAATTGATGAGATTCTATTCTGGGATCCTAGTAGTGTACATCTGTATTTTGCCATGTGCGAGGAAGGGTATAGCAAAAGCCCTTTCGTATATGCCTTCTTTAGCATCTAAAAAAAAAAAAAACCTGGTCCTTTCCATATGGATACTGCACTAGATTGTTCCTAAGCAACTCCCTTCCCGTATATATTCCTACGCTTTAGGGTCAAAAACCCCTCGCTTGTTGTATACAACCTACACCACGTGAGATTTGTGTGAAACCCCTCGGGGTATTTTATACAATAAGTTTAAAATGGAAGTTAGGCCTTATACCGAGATCCTATTGAAGGTAAAGTTGTATTGACATAAAAAATTTCAAGATAAAGTAGTACCCCATCTAAGCTTGAACGAAGTAGGTAGCATCACCAATTGAAGAGAAATACATGAAATGCTAAAAGATAGAGCAAAGACTAGAAAATAACAAAAATACATGGCTTACGAAAATGGAAACAGTGAATATACCATGACTGGTGAAGTGTAGCACAACATGACTCAGAATGAAAAACTGCCACATAATGACAAGCGACATAGATATTGTAACATGTTGTAAACGAACAATTAAGGAAAGGTTAGCTAAAAATGGCATAGCCACAATGGCAATCCCGCAACATGTCAATGCTATAATCCATCCTATATACATATGATGATCAGCTTAAACAAGTCCTATACTTGCAAGCTACATAGATATTCTACTCTGCACACACAAGGATTTATTGATACTCTAATATGTATACATAATAGTATTAAACATCTTATAATGCATCATAGTAGATAGAGATCAAACAGAAGCCTATTGGACAAACATGTAATACCTTAGAATGAAGTACATATCTCAATATCAATGGAGCAACATGATCTGAGTTGAAGAGACTTTGTCTTACTTTATGCAATATAGTTCAATTTTTTTTTTTTTTTTGAAGGATCAAATTAACTAACGGGTAAAAGCATGTTAGGGTGTACCACTTTTGGAACCTGCAAAAGTACATACACTAGGTACTTCAGAACTGGGTACTTTCTCATTTTTCTTTTCATTAAAACTAATACAAAAATCCAAAATAAAAGTCAAGGACGTGGTAATATTCAAAGTTAAGATAAAGATAATGCTATCGGAGACCAATATATATATAAAAAGTTCTAAAACATACCTTATATTGAGATATTATACAGGTACCCAGTACCCAGTCCTGGCTACCTTTTTAGGTACCTTTTTAGTCACTAAATAATACTTTTTAAGGGACACCCTAACATGCTTTTACCCTAACATTAATATAGAAAAAGTACAAGATGAGCGATACTAGGGTACTCCCGCCCACCCTGGGGGGAGCGCCCACATGTCATTTGCCTACCTACGACTCATGGCACAAACCTACCACTACTGTCTACAATGAGAAGGGTTCTTTCCCAGACCGCTGCCTTGAACTGCTCTTTCCGAGGGGACGCTAGATAAGAAAGATATAATTTATATCTTAGCTGCGGGACCAAAACCCCAGGCTGCATCTCCTCATTCCTAAACACCTTCATGCACCGTCGCCTCCAAATGAGCTAGAGCAACCAGGCTTTACATAAATGGAAGGCCAGACGCTGGGGCTGGGACCACCCGCTAGGATACACCCCCAAAAGAACCTCCTGGCTATGGAGCGGGGCATGAAATAGGCGTTGGACCCACTGCCATGCCGGCTGGATGTCTGCGCAAAGAAACATACAATGCTCCAGAGTCTCCACACTGGCGCCACACATTGGGCACAGGTCGCTGACCCGCGGATTGACCCTGTGAACCCAGGTGTTGACCCTCAGGGATCGGTGCACTATCTGCCATAGCAACACTCGGATCTTGGGGGGCGCAATTGGGTTCCAAACCCATCTCCAGATGTTGCCCCAGTCATCCCCCGACACCCGGAGACTCCAGCCGTCTGAAGGAGGCAGCTCATCCTGAATTGCCAACAGCTCATAACAGGACTTAACAAAATTTGCGGGATCAACTTTTGGATGACACCTCCATACTCGTCCTGATGCCTGCGGGGGATGTAGCGGCAGAGCGTTAGCCACGCGCGCCCAGATAACGCAGTCCCGTTCCTAAAGTCCAAACCTGTGGCGAAAAAGCTGCCAGGGTGCCAACTGCCCATCAACATACCACTCCCCCACCGTCAAGACCCCACGCTGTGCCCATCTGCGCTGGACTCGGGGGTCGACGGATGCCGCCAGCACCACCGGTGATGCACCTAGTCCGAGCGGGATCCACGATGGTGATGCCTCTAACTGAATGCAACTGGCAGCGTCAATCGCAAACAGGCTCAAGATATTGTACAAACAGTCCAACTGGATGATTGACCTTTTTGCCATCTTAACGACAGCCATATCTTATATTCTTACTACCATTTGATTTCGTTCTTCCTCAATCACAACCCAATAGAATATGTAAGAAAATCAGACTTATTATACAATAGGGGATTCCCCAATAGGGCTGCCAATGCTAGGTAAACTCGCATTGGCTGGAGTGAAAGATGAGGAAATGGTGAGAGGAATTAACGTGGTGCTAACTAACCCTCCATGATGTTTAACAAGTCGGGTCTTATGACGATCATATAAAGCACCAATCCAGAAGAAAAGGGCTAAGAGAAAAAAAAGGTTTGCATTCTTTTTCTCTTTTTCATTCAAGATTTCTGGTTATGAACAACTTTTGCCATTATTTATAGCATTCAGTTTGGATTTCTAGAAATAAGAATTTGGATACTATTATATGTAGAAATTATGAACCTTATTATTATTATATTTGAAGGATAATAAAAGTTAAACAATAGGAAACAAAGTAGAAGAAGAACGATATAGGAGAACACCTGCCCAGGAAATCATAGTTGGATGATTGCTCGTGTATCACATAATCACCCAACATCCCATGCATTCGTAGGATTCGCCCATCCCATGGCTCCTGTATGGCCATCACGCGACCAATGCAAATACACTTAGAAATGATTGGTCGTGTTGTAGTTGTAAGCAAATACTCTATGATTCGCAATGGTTGCCAATTCCATTGATACAAAGACTCGAACCTCCATAAAAGAGAACAAAACCTTTTTGAAGAGTCCCCTAACCAACACCCCTCATATCTTTACATGCTTAAGAAGGAGGACATTTTCCTACCCTTCTTTTTGTGATCCTACTCCTCCTCTTATACATCAATGGCATAGGACCATGGTCTATTCCACCGTATTCATTTTCCCCCAGGAACCCCCATAACCACGATTCCGTTATTTTGAAATTATTCCACTATTCATTTTTTTTACCTTGGGTTTTTTCTCTATGTTTTGAGCAAGAAATTGCGTCCTGTATTTTTTTTTAATATGAATTGATGGCAGTATTGCACCATTTAATGAGTGTGTTAGAAATTAATGACAACAAAACCAAGGCAAAAAGTAGAGTGTAGACTAGAAAGAGTCAAGGCCAAACTAATTTTGCATCGAAAAACATCTTGTATATTCACATAAATTATGTACATGTACAAGTATTTTTACAAATCTGAGTACATTTTCATTGAAAGTAATTTTTTACAACCAGAACATAGCCTGTAGGGTTTGCTTTTCCTTGCAAATCTGGTCTAACACTCAGGAAAGCAGGCACTATAGGGGCTGATATGAGGGACCCAAATATCTGTAGTGTTTCTGCTGACACCCAATTCTCTTCATCTACATTATTTGGGTGCCATGTCGGAGGATTTATGTTGCTGTCTAAGCTCAAGCAACACTTGATGGGGTCATCATCTACCAAACATATCTTCTCTTCTGGAATAGGAGTCCCAGTAGCCACGCTCAGCAAGGCTCCGCCCCCACTTCACTACTTGTGTCTGTTATCTGGTGCTGAGCCACATCAAAGCATCCACAGCCAGTTAAGCTCTTGTGCACAGGCCGCACTTACAGGGTATTATTCTAGCTAGAAACATCTCTACTTCTAGGAGCTTTTAGGTCTCTACCCATCCCTTAACCCCCAATACACAAAAAGAGCAGAAGGAAAGAACATAATTACAACTAAATATCCATCACATCATAACAACATATGAAAGAGAGAACTTAACCGTGTATTATTCTTAAATATCAAACAAAATTTGTTAACTTGAAATATGCATTGTGCAGAGAGGAGAATACTTTAAATAACAAAAAACTTATCCTCTTCGACCTGAATGGAGTTCTTATCAAGTCCTTCTCCAAGGCAGAGTACCGTGCTGCACCTCCTTTTCCTGGAGGGGGTCTAGGGACAAAGACCAAATGGATGTATCTAAGTCCTGGTGTTCACAAATTATTGAGCCATCTGAAGGACAGAGCCAGCATTGGTATATGGTCATCCATATATTAGAAATTAAAGAAGTTGTTCCAGAGCTAAAGAACTTTGATTTCTACATTATATTAGATCAAGGTAATTGTGGGATTGTTCGTCGACCACAACATGGAGCAAAGAATATCTTCATCAAGAATATACATGAGGCCTTGGAGGTCGTGCTACGCGCGAGACATGCTAAATAAATGATCCATATGAAAAAGATCCATATGACTTACTCTTTTGTGGGTGAAGTCGCCTTTTCTCCCATCCTGGATGTCCTATCTTCTTCTTCAGCTCTGATAGGACTAGGCCAATGTGTTCAGGAAGAACTGAAGTATTCTGTATATCTAGTTCCTGTGGATTTACCTCAAGAATTTTCTCCTCTTCTGATAAGGCCTGCGCCAACTTCTCCTGAGTCTGTGGATCCATGATTGGTGGCGACTTTGGTGGTGGACTTCCTGATTCTGTTTCACTTTCTTAAGAAGCGAACTCTTCATCAGAGATAGTTTCTTCTGAAGTGCCATCCCCTGCATCCTCCTCCTCAGACTCTTGCTCTGCCTCCTTCTTCTTTCTCTCCCTCTCTGCATCCTTTTGACCTTGCCGATTCTCCCTCTGTGCTTGCTTCCCTCTGTGCTTGCTTCTCTCTCTACATCAGGATAATACAACTCTAGAAACTCTTTCTGCTCCCAGTGGCCACCCAGCTTTGAACTTTTCTGCCATTGGCTAGAGCTTCACGCCCAACCCTACCATTGACAAAGTAGTCACAGATTAAGCCTCCCATGGGCACAAATGTATCCACAAGGTACTTGTTCACTGCATCTCCCTTTAGGTCAACTATTTGTACTCTAATTCCTTCTCACATTCCTCAGTGGTCAGGTTAGAGGTAAGCTCATCGGTCTAGAGGTAATTATCTAAGCTCTTTCTCTGTAAATCTGTATCGGCTCAGGAAGCTTTGGGGGGGCCATACTTGTGTGCCTCATAAACTGCGTCCTCTACTTTATTTATGATCACATAAGTGATCATTGCTATGTCATGAGTGATATAACTGTTCTTAGTGGCCTGCAAAATCTTTGGATATTCCTCTGCAGGTTCAGACAGAAACACAAATGTGATGTACTCTTGGGTGGTCTGCTTGAGACAATTTGAGAGCATAGAGATGTAGTAGTCCATATCTGAGGGTATGTTCGAGAGTCCACCACAAACAATGAAGCTGTCTTTGGAATAGTCTGGGTGGCAACAACCAGAGAACCCTGACAGGACTTCACCATGTAGGTTTCTGATACAGTCTCAGGAATGTCCAAGTCCCCACTGACTCTGCACCTCAGCTCCACATGGACCTTTGATGGTAGATGGGCTGGTTTTTTCTTGTTCCTTGATCTATATGCTTGAATAAATCCAGGCGACCACTTTGAGTACCTGAGCAGGTCTTCATATGTTATTTTCATCATGTCCAAGATACCTTGCTCAGATAGGTTTTGTATTCCAGACATCTCAAAGAGTTCCTTTGAGATGGCCTCCCTCATGACACAGGTCTTTCATGGACTTGCAGCCCTCTGGAAAGGATGGTACCTCTTTGATTTTTGAGACCTTCTTCACAAAGACTTGTCCATCTATAACAGACTGGAGCATCTCGAGGATTTCTTCTAACCATCATTCATTTAAATTGGATTTATGTCTGTTCCAAAAGCACGCCCTTTTTTCGATATAGTGTTGTGGTGTGTGACATGTTGTTTTGCATTGTTGCAAATTTTTGCATTATAGTAGTGGGTGGTTTAACATTTTCTTGTTTTAGTGAGAAGAATGTGGTGTTTGATTAGCATTTGTAGATAACAATACATCAATATACACAGAACACTTTTTACATTGTATTCACTTGATATGAAGATTAATTACATCATGGAGGGACTAGTCCTTTCTTTATCAAATAACTCTCAAGATAGGGATCCATCTCCTTAGTCCGATCTAGTTCTGGATGCGTTTTGACAACATCTGGTACTGTTTTACCAGCAGCCAAGCCACTCATGATGGACATGAATAGTACTAGAAACTCATCTGTTGAGTAATCTAGTGGAGTATAAGTTGGTGGATTTAGAGCCTGACCTTGATTATAAAAGCACTTAAGAGCATCATCATCTACTATTATGATGTCCTCTTTTTTTTGAATGCCAAGCTGATCCATCATAGTACCAAGATATTTCACGAAGACCGGTTTGCCATCCGGATCTCTTGGATGTGGAAACTTTATACACTTACTTTGGCCCCAAATCGTCACAAAGTCTCGATTCATGCCTGGTAACACCCTAAGTACTTCATCAACATTTCTGCGTTCCATTGAGGACCAGATGGCAACTCGAAACAATTTGAACGCCTCATTCATCATATCTTCTAAGTGTGGCCGAGGATAGATCCACTTAGTATTCGATTCTAGAGGGACTTGTTCGAAGTCATCCCTGCTAATAAGCTTTTTAGGAAACGTTTTACACAGGACACCATTCAGATCGAAGACAATGATTTTGTCACAAGTAGGTGGAGCCCTGAACCATGGAAAACAAAGAGTTAGCCATATAAAAGTGGTCTGGAATACACGACAAGCGCGTTTTGTCCGTCATAAGTAAGCTACACATTGTGCCTGGTGTGAATTACCTTTCATCATCGTCGTCATCCCCAGCAGTCGTAGCGTCTACTACACTCCCCGGATGCTTACTGCCAGAAGCATCAACTCCACGGTTTAGTTCGGACATGTTCTCTTTTATGAAAGCTACTACAGGGTTTTGATTCCTAACCTCAGTGGTTGAATGATCATCCTGGCTGGTATCAGGAACTACCATAGTCATACCCCCAAGCTGGACATTACCAATTGCAATATTACCAAGCATGGACTCCATATTTTGCTCCATGATCTCACGTTCCCGCGCTAGCATTGCGGCCTTCTCCTCGGGGTTGCATTGCTTTTTGAACATTCTGGAGTTGCACTTGGAGGCTTTTGTGAACTACTAGTCTGCTTCTGCCCTTTGTAAGGTACCAAAGCCAAGGGGTTTTTATCTTTGACAGGACTCTAATCAGCCGTGGCTAGCTAGTACCTTTTCGAAAAACACTTAAACATCTTTTTGATGTCTTCAGGGCTTCTCTACCAATATACTCTCCAACATGTAATTCACAGCAAGTGGTATCAAGTGGTGCAAATGCCTCAACAAGATAGCTTGCCAGATTGATTGCAAACCCATGTTTATTCAAGGGCCCCTTTTCTTTTGTCAGCAATTCCAGAGTGATGTCTTTCCAGTAGAGGTTAGGAACATCAAATTCCTCGCTTTCATTTGCTTCATCCTCATCATCTGCTTTGTAGAAGACATTTTTCAAGTTGGGTTCATCCAAAAGAAAACACTGCCATGCACCTTTATCTGATGCCCCTTTGCTCTTAACTACCTCATAGTCGTCATCTGGCACAAGGGATATCATTATGAAGATTATACAAGCGCTTTTAAACTGCATCCTCAAATCAGTATCCTTTGTCTCAAAGAGAAGAGAACCTTCCCTAACGACCTTTAGGCATTCCAAGCCGTATGAAGCCACAAAAGCATGCATATGAGGCTCTCCTGGGGGGCATATGATGACAATAGTAAAGAGCTTCTCAGTTGTTAAGCCTATGCAGCTAGTAAAAAAATTGTTGTACTCTTTTTGAGTCATCCCCTTCTCTCCTTTTGCAGTCCTGCTATCCAATACAAACAGAGAAATATTACGAGGGCCTATTGTTGTATCGGGTAGGAGACCTTTATAGCCAGTAGAGACCAGTGGAGTGCAAGTAAGTCACCACCAACATCTTTCAGGACGGCAACCTTTCTTCTCAGCTCAGCCATCACCTTATCTGATAGTTTTGTGGTGTGCTATTGGTTCTTTGATTTCCTGTTTTGCAGAAATTCCTTCGACCAAAAGACGTATTTCTTGATGTCATCAGCAGACACGCCATACTTGTCCAGCAGGCCGACTTCAGACAATATTACATCACCAGATAGCTTCTGAAGTTCTTCACCAACTGCTATCTTCATAACTCACATGTTCTTTATATGAGTGCAACAATCAATGAAGGACATTTTGTCCTTAACTGAAGAAGTCTTCTTGTACAGTACTTCTTTGTTTATGCATTGATTTAACAACCAAATGATTTCATCATCTTGAAGGCCCTGTACTTTCCTCATCTCGGTAGTCTTCAAATCAAATATTGAAGTATCTTGAGAGGCACACTTCCCATTGCGTCTGGGAGCTATTTCTGAGCATAAGCATCCCAGAACTCGTTCCACTTCGTCCAGACTTCGTCCTTAACGCAGACGATCTTGTAGGCATCTGTAGGACCTCTGGAAGATGCTTCAGACGTCTCGCCTGCTTCCTCCCCAGTTTTTTTTCCTGTCTTTTTTGCCCTTGGTTTCTTATCTTGGATGATAGTCTGAGCCAAGGTCTTTTCCAATGCCTTAAACTCCTCAGACTTCGTTCCTCCCTGTTTTGTTTGCAGCGGTCTTCCATATTCTATCCATTGCTGGCGGGCATGACGGAGTTGTTCCACGTAAGGGCTGCACGAATAAGGAAATCATATCAGCCAATATGAGCAGGGCATACAAAAATGAACCGCGTTTTAGATTAAGCAACAGGATAATCAGGAAACGACAAAGCCAGGCGTGCCAATTCGCGCCTGGCGTGTGTTCATCCTCGAATTGTCAGCATGAATACACGCCAGGCGCGATTTGATCGGGTAGTACATTGCCAATTCGCACCTGGCGTGTATTCATCCGCGAATTGTCAGCATGAATACACGCCAGGCGCGAACTGGCACGCCTGGACACATGGAAAAAAATAGCGGCTAATATTATCCAAATGGCGATTTTTTGGACATTTTTGAAAAAAGTATGGCTAAACTACAAAGGAGGAAATTTTTTGGAAAAAAGAAAAAAATCGCCAAAAAATCTCAAGGTTGACCTCCCTTACACCAAGGTTTAGCCAAATATAAGAAAGTAGGAGAGGAAAAATTCTTCCCCTTTAGCCAAACGCTGGAAAGTTTTTCTATGCATTTAGGGATAGATTAGCCATACTTTTTAATAACTAATTTAAAATATGAGATTATTTATAAGATTATGGAATAGAGGGTTGCTAATACTATATTAGATGGGCAGTTTTTATTCTCCAACTATTAGGTTTCTATTATTAATACGTTTGTACAGTAAAAAAATTGGCATAGCATAAATGTTTGGTCAAAGTTTATATAAAGATTCAAACAAAAAAAGCCAAACATTAAAAACTAGTAAAGGAAAATTATTCAACTTTAGCCAAACATCCGAAAGTTTTCCTATGTATCTTGGGGTAGATTAGCCAAAGTTATTCTAGCTAATTTAAAATATGAGTTTAGTAATTTTTTCCTTGCCTGGACACACGCTGGACTTAGTCTACTACTGTTATTCGTACTTGATATATCTAACTAAAGGCCACCTAATATACTAACCTTTTATAAAGAAAGACTTCGCCCATTTCGTTCAATGTTGCACTTATCTCTGCTAGGTCCTCTGCAGGGGTATGGGGGATTAGAAACCGACACCTCCTGTGGTTGTAATGTAGCAGATACATTGTTTGTCCTGTTTGCTTAGCCTGGTTGGATAGGGATCATTGTGCCTCAATAGAATGCTGCCCATCAATAATAAGGAAGCATACATTAGGGTTCTCCACTGTAAGCTCCTCTAGTGTTGTCCACTGGAGTGGAGCATCCTTTTTCCTATCCCAAGGAAGCACGTCTGCTGGCATAGGAACTTGGCCTGGATTCCTCACCATCGTCATACCTCCTGCTAACAAATGTTGACTTATGTGATCTCACCAGACGGTCAACATGGATGGGATGTGTAAAAGATTGGCCAAGTGGGTAGTTGTCTGCATACTTGACTAGCCTACTCATTGCCTCCAGCTGCGATTTTTTTTCGGAGTCATTTTCTGCCAAAATGCCATCAACTGTTGCAGCTGGGATGTCCTTTCCTAAGTCCAGCAATCTTCGTACATCCCTGATATCATTTTGATGCTTCAATTCTTCCAGGTAGTAACTTGGAGAAGGTCCTCACAAAGCTCTCCTCACTAATGACACCCCTTCACTTATAGATACTGGAGTGAGAGCAGTATTTTGAGGCCATCTATACTTGAAACATGACTCAACACTCACGTCCTTCTTCATCAGACCATCTTTGAAAGCAGTTGCCCTGGCATGTGTAAATCTGACGAGATCTTTCTTGTGGTTCTTCACAACCTCCACTAGGAGTTGACAACATATGTCATGATGCTCCTCACAAGTGATAAGAATACCTTATTTCTTCATAAGATCGGTCTCTTTCTTCCTGGAATGTAACAGAAGATCCACCTTACCATTTGTTTTGCCTACATCAACATACCACTCCGCACTGTCACCCATCTTCTCCTTGAGGCATCGAGGATCTGTGTCTGCTCTGATAATGGATCCGCTATCATCCATCGACAATGCATAGGATACTGCGTCCTCATTAGGCTTTTCCTTCTTCTGTGAGCTCGAGGTCGCTGGAGTATCTTCCGAGCCTCTTGCTTTCTTAGGAGGAGGGGTAGCAATTACCAATCGGTTTTGTCTCTTCTTCCCTGCAAACGAGGGTGCAATACACGCTTAGCGTGATTTCAAGTGGTCATCCATTCCGGCCAGGCTAAACTATACAGAATGTGTCGCCAATTACAGACACACTCAAAAGGCGTGACAATTACAGAAAGGCCGAACAGTCACTCGAAGGCAGGCCAATAAAACACGGTCATACTAATTTACTCACAGGTGGACAAATTATAGACAGAACAGTTAATCACGAGCAGGACAATTTAACACAGGAAGGACATTAATTATGATCACTGCTATAAAATTAATAGACAGGAGTATGAGCAGCTATAGGAATGATAGGCAGGAGTATGAGCAGCTATAGAAATTTAAGTCACTGCTATAGAAATAATAGACAGGAGTTTAGGCAGAAGATTTATTGACAGAAAATACAGAGCAAACACTGCACAATAATCAGAGCAATGAACAGAAACCTAAACACTTGAACAATACTGACCTTGAACAGCTTCTCTCGTGGCTCGGCCTGAGTTTGGAACACCACGACCTTTGGGCGGCATCTTCGTGACGATCTTGAGCGCCTCGGAGTTCTTGAGCGTCTCGGAGCAAGTCTGCAATAAAAAAGCAAGAAATGACATTCAAAAACTTATATAGATTTCCATAAGCCGAGTAGGTCGGCTTTGGATCGACAGGTTTCATTCGGATCGACTTTTGATCGACGGTCCAATAGAAGCGAGCGGATATAAGAAGGCGAGTTTCATTTTCTTGGAATAAATAGAGGAAGATGCATCAGAAAAAATAGATTGAGTGCTTATACTAAGATGCTCAAGCTGATTCTGTCATATGTATGAAATTAAAACGCTTGCATACCAGACCATTCATTCAAAATTTCAAAACTATAAGGCCTGCAGACCAGACCATTCATGAATTTAAAAAACACTAGACACTCTTTACATTGTTTTAATTACATCTGTGTGTTATTCATCTGTGTGTTGTTCCTCAGTAATCTCAAATGCTGGCACAATAGTCTCAAATGCTGTTGTAACAAGAGAAGCTGGCACACAAGAATCTGGCAAATCAGATGGTGCAGCTATTGGGATATTACCCAAAATGGCTTCAAGGTATGCAACTCTCGTTCTCAGCTGAGCATTCTCCATTTCAAGCCCCTCCAGAGCATGATACAACTCATTGAATAAGCCTATGCTTGTAGCCACCCCCGACCACATCTCACCAAGAACGATTAATATGGCAGTAAATATCAAGACCTTCACGAAACTATAAGGTTGGCATAGGCCCTGGCAAGAAATGTCCTTCTGCCACAGGAGGAACTTCAGTTGAATACGCGCCAGGCGTATGTTCAGTTGAATACGCGCCAGGCACGAATTCATAAATCTGTAAGTTAGAGAGAAAAAACAAATTAGTGATTTCGCGCCACGCTCGAATTCCATTCATTTGTGATTTAAATGCACTACTGGCATTAGCAGAAGTCTTTTGAAGTGTAAACTCATTTAATGCATTAATAAAATTAGCAGAAGTCTTTGTTGTAAGAGGAAATATTAAGATAAGAAAGCTAGTTACTGTATGCAATTCACGCCAGGCGTGTATTGGACTACTGTACAATTTAAACATTTTGCACACAAACATATTTCGCACCTGGCGTGATTTCAGTTGAGCTCTCTCAAAATTAAGAATGAAAGAGCCAGTAAATCATTGTATTGCCATTGAAGTATTTTACAGCCAGTAAATCCTTGTATTGCCATTGAAACTAAAGAAACATATTACAGCCAGTAAATCCTTGTATTGCCATTGAAGTAAATCATTGTATTGCCATTGAAATATTTTACAGCCAGTAAATCCTTGTATTGCCATTGAAACTAAAGAAACATATTACAGCCAGTAAATCCTTGTATTGCCATTGAAATATTTTACATATAAGGCCTCTGTGTTACAAAATTGCAAAAGTTCTAGGCAGTTTAAGGAGATGCCTAGCTCCATTCACAATCATCATTTGAGGCCTTTTTGGAGATGCCCAGCTCGCTTTTCTTAACAAAAAACTAAATAACAAAAAAAAAAAAAAATTCAGCCCTCTACCTCTTCCTCCTCTTCTTCCTCTTCCTCTGAGCTTTCATCTGCCATCTCTTCAAGGATAGCTTCTGCAACAACTTCATCATCGAAGGAGGAGACGACGTCCATTATAATCTGCTTCTTCTCTTCCTCCAATTCTTCTCGCCACTCCTCATCTGCTTCCTCCATTTCTTCTGCTTTTTCAACCTCCTTCTCCAGCTCTTCATCTGAATCTGCTGGTGTATGGGGGGACTCAGGGCTGCTAGAGCTGGTACTGAGATACTCCTTTCCCGGGCAAAGCTTGCCCTGAATAAACAAGTCCTCGCATTCATCCGGTCTATGGTGCGGAAGGCAGCCACAACGGCATCTGAGGGAGGGGGGAATGGATTTCTTGATCAATTTTTTTATCTCCCTCTTTGCCTCTCTGAGGCGAGTCCGGCAGGATGGAGCGGGCGGGATGGGTCGGGCAGCATGGCTCACCATGGGAAGAAAATACAGGGCGCTAGAAGGAAAAAAGGATGGGCGGTTGAAGGAATGAAGGGTTTCATGCAAGATATAGTAGTTGCATGCAAGGTTTCGTATAGGCACAGTTATAATTATGATTCCATCACATCATATGAATTAGCTATCATTACTTCTATTTTGAATTAATTACGCCCTAGGTTATCATTAATCCTCTATAGAATTATCCACATGTCAGCTATACTTAAAACCTATTTTGTCATTAATTTTGTATAATTACCTAGACCTCAGCTATACTTACAACCAACTTTGGCCTATCTAGAATTACGACCTATACTTACCTCTTTAGTACTACTGCCATACACCCTATGTTATCATTAATTTTGTATAATTACCTACATCTAAGCTATACTTACAACCTATTTTTGGCTGCACTTACAACATATATTTGCCAATTTAATGGTTTTTTTTGTATTTTTTGAAGTTGCCTTTAATCTATTCTCATAATTACTTTGTCCTTTTTTCGAACTAATATTAAGACATTTAACTTTATATAGGTGAAGCGTGTGGATCCTAAAAAGGGTAAAAATGTAATACCTATCCCCCCCAACATGTAATCAACATTGTTACCACATGTTCTTATCACATTGTTACTCATTGTTAACATTGTTCTTGTAGATCAATGGTGTGGACCACCCTAAGGGTGTTGAGGCTGAGACTACTAAGCAAATTATCCTCTATAGTAGGTTGAATTGGAAGAATAAGAAGGTGAAAGTGAAGCACCAATGCAATAAGGAGCTAGTAGGTGAAGGAACTATCATACTAGCTGATCCTATCCAAGCTGTCAATGATGAAAGGTTAGGAGAGGATAAAGTGGGTGTGGCCATAACAAGTTTAGAAGAAAAATGGAAGGAAAAAGGGTCGAATCTCCAGGATTGCACTGCTTGTATTAAACAATTGGAGGTTCCATGCATCATGCCATGGCCTATAGCCTGCATAGAGTTTATAGGAGAATTCCTTTTATCAGAGCCAGAGGTTGTGGATGACACTGATTTTCTTAACGCACCTCCAATAGCTGCCAGGGCCACATTTTCAGAGAAGAGGGCACACTCAGTGGTGACACATTATCCTAGCAAGAGGTCCAAGTCAAGTAGTGATTGTTCGTGAAGCTCTGACTAAGGTAAGGGGAATGGAATGTTGTTGGGCTGAAATTGATGAATTGGTGGAAGCAAGAGCCACCTTCCAAGAGTATACTTGTGATGAGAGGAGGACTTACATGTACTCCATTCATGAGCTTGCACTTCAAGATGGAAAAAATCCAAAGGGAAAAAAATACCCACTGCTAGGAGCATGGATATGTAAAGTTGCATGGATACATATTCATGGCATTCCAATTTCATCTTGGCAAAATTGGCAAGCAAGTCATGCAAAGGGGAGCAAAATTGCATTACATGGAAATAATGGCATGTTGAGGCCAACTTCTAGGATCCTGGCTGCTAAGGAGGTTTTTGAAAAATATGTTGAATTCAATGCTGAGAATATGCCACATAAAAGTAGGAAAGATCAACAGGGAAAAATAGTTGTCGAGAAGAGATTGCCATCCCATTGTACCCAGAAGAGCATATTGGAGGAAGTGAATGCTTTGCTTCGAGAACTACAGGTACCTGCATTATCTCAACCCAGCTTCAGTAGACTACGGAGCAAGCACTTCAAGCATGTTACTATAGACACTTCGAACAACTTTGCAAAGTGCAACTTGTGTGCTAAGTTGAAAGAGATTCTGGATAAGACCAAGCAACCAAGCCAAAGGACTAAGATAAGGGAGCAATGAAAGATCACATGACAGACCAACTATCATGTAGATCCACTTATTGGATGTGGAGAACATTATCATGTTTGGAACCCAATAACTATGTTTGTATTATACATGACAAGATGGATCAATCGAAGACTTGTTTGCCACAGTATAGTTACATACCCAAGCAAATCAATAGAGCTTATCCTTTGCAAGTCTCTCTGACAGGTGCAATAGTGCATGGCTCAGTGCCAATTTATTATGGCCATTTTAGTTTGCAATTGTGGAGTGATGCTCCTGATTTTCATATTGGAAGTGTGATGAGGTGCTTGAGGAACTATGAGAGTGGTTATTCTGGTGATCTCCACAACCCTGGAGGTGGTAGCCAACCACTCTTCAGTGCATTGTTGGATAGAAAGCCTAATAATTTAGAGAAGTTTACTAAGGCAAGGTTTAGGAAGTCAGGTGCTTCTGAACATGTTGGAGCCTCAAGTTCACATCCCCAACCTCGAGATCTACCACCAAAGTTCCTCCTCCAACTTGACAATTGTGCTGGACAGAATAAAAACAGGTATATGTTCGCATTTCTATCTTATTTAACAGTTGTGGGTGTCTTTGAAAGAGTGAATTTAGGGTTCTTAATGCTTGGACATACTCATGAGGATGTGGATGCATTGTTTGGGAAATATAGTGCGCAGTTGAAATCTCAAACTGTGACCAATCTTCCAAGACTAATGGAAGTTCTTAGTGAATGCATTTCACCTTCTCCTATAGGGTTGATCATACAAGAGGTGCCTGATTGGAAGAATTTTATCGAAGGTTATGCTCTTGATATGGAAGGTCAATCTAGACCTCTTCAGTACACTTTCTGGGTCATGGAAAATAAGCCAATAATGCAATGGAAGATGAGACCTTCAGATGATAAATGGAGGCCAGATGAGGGAGTACCTATATGGCACGAAGATGAAAATGGTAAACCTAAGATTCCAAGGGGTCAACCAAAAGCTCTTAAGCCTTTTGCAGAGGTGGATTCATTGCAAAGCACATTGGACGGCATTGTTGAATACATCAAGTATTGGAAAAATAACCCCGATGATACCAACCTTGCGTTGATAGATTATTGGACACAGGTACATGGATTATTGGGACAAGTAGACACATCCTCCTCGATGGCGAAAGATGGATGGCTACCTAAGACTAGGTGGAGAGACTTGATAACACCTGAGGAAGTTGATGATGTGGTTAGTAGTATTCGCAAGTCGATGGCTCACTACAAAAAAGTTGCCCTGTTACGACGTCTATTACGACGTCCAGACGTCGTTTGAACGTCGATGAACGACGCCAAAAAGTCGATGAACGACGCCTATAACGGCGATCGCGTCGCGACGCCGTTTTACGACGCGGACAGCGTCGCTATACGCTGTCGCAACGGGCGTCGTCTTAAAGCGGCGACGTGGCGTCGTTTCAACGACGCCATACGCTGCCGCGTGGTGGCATGCCACGTTCTTGGCGTGGCGGCCGTGTTTGGCATCGCGAAGCGGGTTGTGCCGCGTGGCGGTACCGCGGTTTGGCGCCGTTTAACGGCGTTACGACGTACCCGCGTAAGCAACGTCGTTTAACGGCCACGGTATTAAAAAAAAAAATGTTTTTTTTTTTTTTTTTGTAAATTGAAAAACATAATAATAATACATTTATTATGAATGAAGTTAATACATTTAATTTAAAGCCTATAAAATGAATTTAACCAATAAAGAAATATAAGATTTTAACGTCATTAAATGATGTCGCTTAAATATATTAAAAAAATACAAAAATAAATGAAGCCCCAATTTTTTTAGCTAAATACATTAATCAATAAATTCTAAATACATTAATTACATTAAGCATATTGAAAATTAAATGCTTACCTGGTACAAGGTGGCAAAGTTGTTTTGCACAAACAACGCATTTGCTAGGAGTGTACATGCAAAACAATAAATTCAATGATTAGTAAAATATTAGTATAAATAAACAACTTAAAGGAAAAAAAAAATATGGAAAATCAATGGGGGAGGGGTGGTTTCAATGACGTCCCCTTCTTGGATAACAATTTAACCTAAATAAAGCATTAGTATTTTATTAGCGTATTGAAAAAATTAAATCCTTACCTGGAAGAGGTGCCAACTTGTTTTGCAAGAACAACACATTTTGCTAGGAGTGTACATGCAAAACAAAAAATTCAATGATTAGAAAGAAATAGTATAAAACAACTAATAAGGAAAAATTTTGGAAAGAAGAAGGATCTCGTCTTTTAACGACGTCTTCTTAGATGGGAAAAAAATTAGAAGAAGAATGGAAGAATTCGAAGAAGAAAAGGCTAAGAAGAAGAGGAGGAACCCAAAATGGGGAGGAAGAATCTGAAGAAGATGAAGCGCAAGAGGAGGATTAAGAGTAAGAATTTGAATAAGAGGAGGAAGAAGTAGTATAAGAGGAGGAAGAATCGAAGAAGAAGATGACAAAGGGAATGGAAGAATATGTATGGAAGAAGGATGCAAGAATGGAAGAAGAAGAATGAAGGTTGAAGGAAGAACAAACAACAAATACAAAAAGCCCTAAATCTACCCAAAAACAAGTTTAGATTCAAAAAACGAGTTGGTTGATCCGTGCACATACCTTATGAAGCTTGTCTTACACTTAGAATAGACCCCAAAGTAGATCCGCGTCGAAAAATCGCCTCAAAAAGCGGCTCCTCCATAAGCTTTGCTTGCTCGAAAATAAGCGGCGGGATTGCCATTTTCGATTTAAATCAGTCGTCGTTTAACGGCGTCGTGGCGTCGTTAAACGGCGACACACAAAGCGTCGTTTAACGGCGTTTATAACGACGTTTTTTTGACGACCAAAAAAAAAAATTTTTTTTTTTTTATTTTTATAGTATAGAATGCATGTACACTTGATACATGGGTTTATTTAACTAATGTATCTTTTGAAAGTTGGCCCGTATGTTGGCGATGACTTAGGAAGCTAAGTGACAAAAAATCGAGAATTTAAGTCCCATTACTATGCATTAATTACTGAATTTCTGAATGTCTTTACTCGCAAAAGCGGGCCTTGACTTCTAAGCGCCACAACGGGAGGAGTACATGGTCCAAACTCCATTCCGTCAGTTCCCCTTGCTTCGGCGTTCTCAACTACATGTGATCGGCCACGTCCCAAGTGCAAAAGACCAAACTTCGGCACCAAACGCAAAACCCCGCTAGAACACGGCAACTCATAGGGTTTACGTTTGGGAGGCTCTATGCTTGTCGATTTGACTAGGACCTGCGTCGTGTCTTGGCGTAGAGGGGGTGTTGGCGCTTGAGCACGGACCCTAAAACCACCCGGAAGGCGGCTTGCCCCAAAAGTCCTCTCCGAAGGCCACTGGCGGGGACGGGCAACTTCCCCTCTCGGAACGTGATGATCCGTCTCGCCCGGTGGACTCGAGCGTCGACATTGCCCTAGGGACCAAGTTTTGTGGCGAAGCCCACCCCTTCGAAGAAGCGCCAAACTATCTCATGTGCAACGCACTTTCGTAGTCAATTGGCCTAAGAGGTGGCCTTTGGCGAATCTTGCAATGTAGGGCGTAAGTGTTTCTTTCTTTTGCAAAACCGACCGTGTAACTTGGTCCCTAGGGTAATTTTGGCATTCCGGACGATGTGGCTTAAGTCGGATCGGCATTTGAACCCTCCGCAATGTCGAACGACAAAACACTTTGGTTTCTACACCGTCGCCCTTGGGGCGCTTGGCGGTTTGATATGTTCTCCGGGCCGGATGTTGGATTTTTGGACCTTCTCGGACCGGGTTCACGGAACAAAGGATTCAACGGTGGGATCACGGAACCGAGATCGGGGAGTGTGGCCTTTAGCGTCGCCCCGGGCGGGATTTGCCGAGGAAAAGGCTGCCTCGGGAAGCTTTTGGGGCTCGCCTCACGGGGTTCGGACTCTCCCCTCTAATGAGGAGGCCTTGCAAGGTCTGGCCTTGTTTGACTTGGGCAAGTGTGCGGCTTCGGTTGCCCAACAGCGGCTGCGGACCGTTCTAATGCAAACTATTTGATCTAAACCTTATCCAAAATTTTTGAAAGTTGGCCTGTATGTTGGCGATGACTTAGGAAGCTCGCTGACAAAAAATCAGAATTTAAGTCCGTACTATGCATTAATTACGAATTTACGAATGTCTTGCTACTGCAAAAGCGGCCCTTGACTTCTGACTGCCACAACGGGAGGAGTACAGGTCCAAACTCCATTCCGTCAGTTCCCCTTGCTTCGCGTTCTCAACTGAATGTGATTGGCCACGTCCCAAGTGCAAAAGACCAAAACTCGGCACCCAAAACGCAAACCTTGCTAGAACCTGGCAACTCATAGGGTTTACGTTTCGGAGGCTCTATCCTTGTCAGATTTGACTAGGACCTTGCACCGTGTCTTGACGTAGAGGGGGGGTGTTGACGCCAGAGCACGGACCCTAAAAACCACCCGGAAGGAGCTTGCCCCAAAATTCCTCTCCCGAAGGCCCTGGCGACGGACGGGCAACTTCCCCTCTCCGGAACCGTGATCTGTCTCTGCCAATGGACTCGAGCATCGACATTGCCCTAGGGACCAAGTTTTGTGGCGAAGCCCACCCTTCTCGAAGAAGCGCCAAACTATCTCATGTGCAACGACTTTCGTAGTCAATTGGCCTAGGAGGTGGGCTGGCGAATACCGCAATGTAGGGCGTAAGTGTTTCTTTCTTTTGCAAAACGACCACGTGTAACTTGGTCCCTAGGGTAATTTTGGCATTCCGGACGATGTGGCGAAGTCGGATCGGCATTTTGAACCTCGCAATGTCCGAACGACAAAACACCTTGGTTTCTACATTGTCGCCCGCAGGATGCTTCGCGGTTTGATATGTTCTCCCGGACGGATGTTGGATTTTTTTGGACCTTCTCGGACCAGGTTCCCGGAACAAAGGATTCAGCGGCCGGATCACGGGAGGCAGAGATCCGGGAGTGTGGCCTTTAGCGACCCCCCGGCGGAGCGCTGAGAAAGGCTGCCTCGGGGAAGCTTTTTGGGGCTCGCCTCACGGGGTTCGGACTCTCCCTCTAATGAGGAGGCCTTGCAAGGTCCTGGCCTTGTTTGACTTGGGCAAGTGTGCCGGCTTCGGCTGCCCAACAACAGGCTGCCCGGACTGTTCTAGTGCAAACTATTTGATCTAAACCTTATCCAAAATTTTTGAAAGTTGGCCGTATGTTGGCGATAACTTAGGAAGCTAGCTGACAAAAATCAGAATTTAAGTTAAGGTACTATGCATTAATTACGAATTTCTGAATGTCTTGCTCTTTGCAAAAGTGGCCCTTGACTTCTAACCGCCTAGCGGGAGGAGTACAGGTCCAAACTCCATTCGTCGGTTCCCCTTGCTTGGCGTTCTCAACTACATGTGATCGGCCACGTCCCAAGTGCAAAAGACCAAAACTTCGGCACCCAAAGCGCAAACCCTTGCTAGAACACGGCAACTCATAGGGTTTACGTTTGGGAGGCTCTATCCTTGTCGGTTGACTAGGACCCTTGCCGTGTCTTGGCGTGGGGGGTGTTGGCCTTGAGCACGGACCCTAAAACCACCGGAAGGAGCTTGCCCCAAAATTCCTCTCGAAGGCCGGGCGACGGACGGGCAACTTCCCCTCAAGGAACCGTGATCTGTCTCTGCCAATGGACTCTTTAACGTCGACATTGCCCTAGGGACCAAGTTTTGTGGCAGAAGCCCACCCCTTCGAAGAAGCGCCAAACTATCTCATGTGCAACGCACTTTCGTAGTCAATTGGCCTAAGAGGTGGGCTGGCGAATCTTTGCAATGTAGAGGCGTAAGTGTTTCTTTCTTTTGCAAACCGCCAGTGTAACTTGGTCCCTAGGGTAATTTTGGCATTCCGGACGATGTGGCGAAGTCGGATCGGCATTTGAACCTCGCAATGTCGGAACGACAAAACACTTTGGTTTCTACGTAATCGCCGCCCGGGGCGCTTGGCGGTTTGATATGTTCTCCCGGACGGATGTTGGATTTTTGGACCTTCTCGACCGGACCAGGTTCACGGAACAAAGGATTCAGCGGTCGGATCACGAGGAACCAGAGATCGGAGTGTGGCCTTTAGCGTCACGCCCCCGTGGGCTTTTGCCGAGAAAGGCTGCCTCGGGGAAGCTTTTTGGGGCTCGCCTCACGGGGTTGGACTCTCCCCTCTAATGAGGAGGCCTTGCAAGGGTCGGCCTTGTTTGACTTGGGCAAGTGTGCGGCTCATTTTGCCCAACAACAAAGCTACCTGACCGTTCTAATGCAAACTATTTGATCTAAACCTTATCCAAAATTTTTGAAAGTTGGCTGTATGTTGGCGATGACTTAGGAAGCTTCGTGACAAAAATCAGAATTTAAGTCCGTACTATGCATTAATTACGAATTTACGAATGTCTTGCTCTTTGCAAAAGCGGCCCTTGACTTCCGACCGCCACAGCGGGAGGAGTACTGGTCCAAACTCCATTCCGTCAGTTCCCCTTGCTTGGCGTTCTCAAGCCTGAATGTGATCGGCCACGTCCCAAGTGCAAAAGACCAAAACTTCGGCACCCAAAGCGCCAAACCTTGCTAGAACACGGCAACTCATAGGGTTTACGTTTGGAGGCTCTATCCTTGTCGATTTGACTAGGACCTTGCGCCCGTGTCTTGGCGTAGGGGGTGTTGGCCGAGCACGGACCCTAAAAACCACCCGGAAGCAGCTTGCCCCAAAATTCCTCTCCCGAAGGCCCTGGCGACGGACGGGCAACTTCCCCTCTCGGGCGTGTGATCTCTCGCCAATGGACTTTCGAGCGTCGACATTGCCCTAGGGACCAAGTTTTGTGGCGAAGCCCACCCTTCTCGAAGAAGCGCCAAACTATCTCATGTGCAACGCACTCGTAGTCAATTGGCCTAGGAGGTGGCTGCTGAATACTGCAATGTAGGGCGTAAGTGTTTCTTTCTTTTGCAAAACTGACCGTGTAACTTGGTCCCTAGGGTAATTTTGGCATTAGGACGATGTGGCGAAAGTCGGATCGGCATTTGAACCCTCCGCAATGTCCGAACGACAAAACACTTTGGTTTCTACATTGTCGCCAGCGGGATGCTTGGCGGTTTGATATGTTCTCCGGACGGATGTTGGATTTTTGGACCTTCTCGGACCCGGGTTCCGGAACAAAGGATTCAACGGTCGGATCACGGGAACCGAGATCGGGAGTGTGGCCTTTAGCGTACACCCCGGTGACGGATTTGCCGAGAAAAGGCTGCCTCGGGGAAGCTTTTGGGGCTCGCCTCACGGGGTTCGGACTCTCCCCTCTAATGAGGAGGCCTTGCAAGGTCTGGCCTTGTTTGACTTGGGCAAGTGTGCCGGCTCGGCTGCAACAACAATTTGCCCAATTTGTTCTAGTGGAAACTATTTGATCTAAACCTTATCCAAAATTTTTGAAAGTTGGCTGTATGTTGGCGATGACTTAGGAAGCTTCGTGACAAAAATCAGAATTTAAGTTCCGTACTATGCATTAATTACGAATTCACGAATGTCTTGCTCTCTGCAAAAAGCGGCCCTTGACCCGCCGCCACAGGGGGGAGTACAGGTCAAACTCCATTCCGTCGGTTCCCCTTGCTTGGCGTTCTCAAGCGCATGTGATCGGCCATGTCCCAAGTGCAAAGACCAAAACTTCGGCACCCAAAGCGCCAAACCTTGCTAGAAATCGGCAACTCATAGGGTTTACGTTTGAGGCTCTATCCTTGTCGATTTGACTAGGACCTTTGCGTCGTGTCTTGGCGTAGGGGGTGTTGGCCTTGAAGCCGCGGACCCTAAAACCACCGGAAGCGGCTTGCCCCAAAATTCCTCTCCGAAGGCCACAGCGCCGGACGGGCACCTTCCCTCTCCGGAAAGTGATCATCTCTCGCCAATGGACTCGAGCGTCGACATTGCCCTAGGGACCAAGTTTTGTGGCGAAGCCCACCCCTTCTCGAAGAAGCGCCAAACTATCTCATGTGCAGCACTTTCGTAGTCAATTGGCCTAGGAGGTGGGCTTTGAATCTTTGCAATGTAGAGGCGTAAGTGTTTCTTTCTTTTGCAAAGCCTGACTGTAGTGTAACTTGGTCCCTAGGGTAATTTTGGCATTCGGACGATGTGGCGAAGTCGGATCGGCATTTGAACCTCGCAATGTCCGAACGACAAAACACTTTGGTTTCTACAGCATGCCCTTGGGGGGCGCTTGTGGTTTGATATATTTCTCGGGCCGGATGTTGGATTTTTGGACCTTCTCGGACCAGGTTCACGGAACAAAGGATTCAACGGATTGGGATCACGGAAACCGAGATCCGGGAGTGTGGTCTTTAGCGTACACCCCGTGGTGATTTGCGGAAAGGCTGCCTCGGGAAGCTTTTGGGGTTCGCCTCGGGGTTGGGACTCTCCCCTCTAATGAGGAGGCCTTGCAAGGTCTGGCCTTGTTTGACTTGGGCAAGTGTGCAGCTCGGCTGCCCAACAACAGCCGATTTGTTCTAATGCAAACTATTTGATCTAAACCTTATCCAAAATTTTTGAAAGTTGGCCTGTATGTTGGCGATGACTTAGGAAGCTAGCTGACAAAAAATCAGAATTTAAGTCCGTACTATGCATTAATTACGAATTTACGAATGTCTTGCTCTTTGCAAAAGCGGCCCTTGACTTCCTATTTGCCACAACGGGAGGAGTACAGGTCCAAACTCCATTCCGTCAGTTCCCCTTGCTTTCGCGTTCTCAACTGCATGTGATCGGCCATGTCCCAAGTGCAAAAGACCAAAACTCGGCACCCAAAACGCAAACCCTGCTAGAACCCGGCAACTCATAGGGTTTACGTTTGGAGGCTCTATCCTTGTCGGTTGACTAGGACCTTGCACCATGTCTTGGCGTAGGGGGTGTTGGCCCAGAACCACGGACCCTAAAACCACCGGAAGTAAGCTTGCCCCAAAATTCCTCTCGAAGGCCACAGCGGACGGACGGGCAACTTCCCCTCTCGGGAACCGTGATACATCTCGCCAATGGACTCGAGCGTCGACATTGCCCTAGGGACCAAGTTTTGTGGCGAAGCCCACCCCTTCTCGAAGAAGCGCCAAACTATCTCATGTGCAGCGCACTTTCGTGAGTCAATTGGCCTAGGAGGTGGGCTTTGAATCTTTGCAAGGTAGAGGCGTAAGTGTTTCTTTCTTTTGCAAACTGGCCGTGTAACTTGGTCCCTAGGGTAATTTTGGTATTCGGACGATGTGGCGAAGTCGGATCGGCATTTTGAACCCTCGCAATGTCCGAACGACAAAACACTTTGGTTTCTACTTGTCGCCGCTGGGGGCGCTTCAGCGGTTTGATATGTTCTCGGGACGGATGTTGGATTTTTGGACCTTTCGGACCAGGTTCACTGGAACAAAGGATTCAACGGTCGGATACGGAACCGAGATCGGGAGTGTGGCCTTTAGCGTACACCCCGTGATTTGCCGCCAGGAAAGGCTGCCTCGGGAAGCTTTTGGGGCTCGCCTCACGGGGTTCGGACTCTCCCCTCTAATGAGGAGGCCTTGCAAGGTCTGGCCTTGTTTGACTTGGGCAAGTGTGCCATTTCGGTGCCCAACAACAGGTTGCCGGATTTGTTCTAGTGCAAACTATTTGATCTAAACCTTATCCAAAATTTTTGAAAGTTGGCTGTATGTTGGCGATGACTTAGGAAGCTAGGCTGACAAAAATCAGAATTTAAGTCCGTACTATGCATTAATTACAATTTCACGAATGTCTTGCTCTTTTGCAAAAGCGGCCCTTGACTTCGGAGCGCCACAGCGGGAGGAGTACAGGTCCAAACTCCATTCCGTCAGTTCCCCTTGCTTGGCGTTCTCAACTGCATGTGATCGGCCATGTCCCAAGTGCAAAAGACCAAAACTTCGGCACCCAAAGCGCAAACCCCTGCTAGAACACGGCAACTCATAGGGTTTACGTTCCGGAGGCTCTATCCTTGTCGGTTGACTAGGACCTTGCGCCGATGTCTTGGCGTAGAGGGGGTGTTGGCCTTGAGCATGGACCCTAAAACCACCGGAAGGCGGCTTGCCCCAAAATTCCTCTCTCCGAAGGCCACGGCGCCGGACGGGCAACTTCCCTCTCCGGAACCGTGATCTGTCTCGCCAATGGACTCGAGCGTCGACATTGCCCTAGGGACCAAGTTTTGTGGCGAAGCCCACCCCTTCTCGAAGAAGCGCCAAACTATCTCATGTGCAACGCACTTTCGTAGTCAATTGGCCTAGGAGGTGGGCTGGCTTTGAATCTTTGCAATGTAGGGCGTAAGTGTTTCTTTCTTTTGCAAAACCGACCGTGTAACTTGGTCCCTAGGGTAATTTTGGCATTAGGACGATGTGGCGAAGTCGGATCGGCATTTTGAACCTCCGCAATGTCCGAACGACAAAACACTTTGGTTTCTACATTTGTCGCCCGCGGGGCGCCAGCGGTTTGATATGTTCTCCGGGCCGGATGTTGGATTTTTTGGACCTTCTCGGACCAGGTTCACGGAACAAAGGATTCAACGGTGGGATCGGGGAACCGAGATCGGGAGTGTGGCCTTTAGCGTACACCCCGTGGGCTTGCGGGGAAAGGCTGCCTCGGGAAGCTTTTGGGGCTCGCCTCACGGGGTTCGGACTCTCCCCTCTAATGAGGAGGCCTTGCAAGGTCACGGCCTTGTTTGACTTGGGCAAGTGTGCGGCTCGGCTGCCCAACAACAAAGCTGCCCGGTTTGTTCTAGTGCAAACTATTTGATCTAAACCTTATCAAAATTTTTGAAAGTTGGCTGTATGTTGGCGATGACTTAGGAAGCTCGTGACAAAAAATCAGAATTTAAGTCAGGTACTATGCATTAATTACGAATTCTGAATGTCTTGCTCTTTGCAAAAGCGGCCCTTGACTTTGACCGCCACAGCGGGGGAGTACAGGTCAAACTCCATTCCGTCAGTTCCCCTTGCCAGCGTTCTCAACTGCATGTGATCGGCCATGTCCCAAGTGCAAAAGACCAAAACTTCGGCACCCAAAAGCGCAAACCCTGCTAGAACACGGCAACTCATAGGGTTTACGTTTTGGAGGCTCTATCCTTGTCGGTTGACTAGGACCCTTGCCGTGTCTTGGCGTAGGGGGGGTGTTGGCCTTGAGCACACGGACCCTAAAACCACCGGGCGGCTTGCCCCAAAATTCCTCTCTCAGAAGGCCACAGCGGCCGGACGGGCAACTCCCCCTCTCGGAACCGTGATCTGTCTCGCCAATGGACTCGAGCGTCGACATTGCCCTAGGGACCAAGTTTTGTGGCAGAAGCCCACCCCTTCTCGAAGAAGCGCCAAACTATCTCATGTGCAGCGCTTTTCGTAGTCAATTGGCCTAGGAGGTGGGCTGCTTTGAATCTTTGCAATGTAGAGGCGTAAGTGTTTCTTTCTTTTGCAAAACTGGCCGTGTAACTTGGTCCCTAGGGTAATTTTGGCATTCGGACGATGTGGCGAAAAGTCGGATCGGCATTTGAACCTCTTAATGTCGAACGACAAAACACTTTGGTTTCTACATTGTCGCCGCCGCAGGGGCGGCAGCGGTTTGATATGTTCTCGGGACCGGATGTTGGATTTTTGGACCTTCTCGGACCAGGTTCACGGAACAAAGGATTCAACGGTGGGATCACGGGGGCAGAGATCGGGAGTGTGGCCTTTAGCGTACACCCCGGCGGGTTGCGGGGAAAGGCTGCCTCGGGAAGCTTTTGGGGCTCGCCTCACGGGGTTCGGACTCTCCCCTCTAATGAGGAGGCCTTGCAAGGTCTGGCCTTGTTTGACTTGGGCAAGTGTGCCCGGCTCGGCTGCCCAACAACAAGGCTGCCGGGATTTGTTCTAGTGCAAACTATTTGATCTAAACCTTATCCAAAATTTTTGAAAGTTGGCTGTATGTTGGCGATGACTTAGGAAGCTCGGTGACAAAAATCAGAATTTAAGTCCGTACTATGCATTAATTACGAATTTCTGAATGTCTTGCTCTTTGCAAAAGCGGCCCTTGACTTCTAAGCGCCACAGCGGGGGAGTCTGGTCCAAACTCCATTCCGTCGGTTCCCTTGCTTGGCGTTCTCAAGCTGCATGTGATCGGCCATGTCCCAAGTGCAAAAGACCAAAACTTCGGCACCCAAAGCGCAAACCTTGCTAGAACACGGCAACTCATAGGGTTTTACGTTTGGGCTCTATCCTTGTCAGTTGACTAGGACCTTGCCGTGTCTTGGCGTAGAGGGGGGTGTTGGCCTTGAGCCACGGACCCTAAAAACCACCCGGGCGGCTTGCCCCAAAATTCCTCTCCAGAAGGCCACAGCGTGGACGGGCAACTTCCCCTCTCGGGCAAGTGATCTGTCTCGCCAATGGACTCGAGCGTCGACATTGCCCTAGGGACCAAGTTTTGTGGCGAAGCCCACCCCTTCTCGAAGAAGCGCCAAACTATCTCATGTGCAACGCACTTTCGTAGTCAATTGGCCTAGGAGGTGGGCTGCTTTGAATCTTTGCAATGTAGGGCGTAAGTGTTTCTTTCTTTTTGCAAAACTGACCAGGTGTAACTTGGTCCCTAGGGTAATTTTGGCATTCGGACGATGTGGCGAAGTCGGATCGGCATTTTGAACCTCTCGCAATGTCCGAACGACAAAACACTTTGGTTTCTACATACGTGCGCCCCGCGGATGCTTAGCGGTTTGATATGTTCTCCCGGACGGATGTTGGATTTTTGGACCTTCTCGGACCAGGTTCACGGAACAAAGGATTCAGCGGTCGGATCACGGGAACCGAGATCCGGGAGTGTGGCCTTTAAGCGTACACCCCGTGGGTATTTGCCGAAAAAGGCTGCCTCGGGAAGCTTTTGGGGGGCTCGCCTCACGGGGTTCGGACTCTCCCCTCTAATGAGGAGGCCTTGCAAGGTCTGGCCTTGTTTGACTTGGGCAAGTGTGCTTGCATTTCGGTGCCCAACAACGGTTACCCGGGCTGTTCTAGTGCAAACTATTTGATCTAAACCTTATCCAAAATTTTTGAAAGTTGGCCTGTATGTTGGCGATGACTTAGGAAGCTAGCTGACAAAAATCAGAATTTAAGTCCGTACTATGCATTAATTACTGAATTTCTGAATGTCTTGCTCTTGCAAAAGCGGCCCTTGACTTCTAAGCGCCACAGCAGGGGAGGAGTACAGGTCCAAACTCCATTCCGTCAGTTCCCCTTTGCCCAGCGTTCTCAATTTGCATGTGATCGGCCATGTCCCAAGTGCAAAAGACCAAAACTTCGGCACCCAAAGCGCAAAACCCTGCTAGAACACGGCAGCTCATAGGGTTTCGTTTGGAGGCTCTATCCTTGTCAGTTGACTAGGACCTTGCGCCATGTCTTGGCGTAGAGGGGGGTGTTGGCCTTGAGCCACGGACCCTAAAACCACCCGGGCGGCTTGCCCCAAAATTCCTCTCCCGAAGGCCACGGGCGGCGGACGGGCAACTTCCCTCTCAGGGAACCGTGATGCATCTCGCCAATGGACTCGGAGCGTCGACATTGCCCTAGGGACCAAGTTTTGTGGCCAGAAGCCCACCCCTTCTCGAAGAAGCCAAACTATCTCATGTGCAGCCTTTTCGTAGTCAATTGGCCTAGGAGGTGGGCTTTGAATCTTTGCAATGTAGAGGCGTAAGTGTTTCTTTCTTTTACCAAACCTGGCCGTGTAACTTGGTCCCTAGGGTAATTTTGGCATTCGGACGATGTGGCGAAGTCGGATCGGCATTTGAACCTCCGCAATGTCCGAACGACAAAACACTTTGGTTTCTACATTGTCGCCGCCGGGGGGCGGCCAGCGGTTTGATATGTTTCTCGGACGGATGTTGGATTTTTGGACCTTCTCGGACGGGGTTCACGGAACAAAGGATTCAGCGGTCGGATCACGGGAGGCAGAGATCGGGAGTGTGGCCTTTAAGCGTACACCCCGTGCGGGCGGCGCGGGAAAAGGCTGCCTCGGGGAAGCTTTTGGGGCTCGCCTCACGGGGTTCGGACTCTCCCCTCTAATGAGGAGGCCTTGCAAGGTCGGCCTTGTTTGACTTGGGCAAGTGTGCCGGCTCGGCGCCCAACAAAGCTGCCAGGGTTGTTCTAGTGCAAACTATTTGATCTAAACCTTATCCAAAAATTTTTGAAAGTTGGCTGTATGTTGGCGATGACTTAGGAAGCTAGTGACAAAAATCAGAATTTAAGTCCGTACTATGCATTAATTACGAATTCTGAATGTCTTGCTCTTTTGCAAAGCGGCCCTTGACTTGAGCGCCACAGGGAGGAGTACAGGTCAAACTCCATTCCGTCAGTTCCCCTTGCTTAGCGTTCTCAAGCTGCATGTGATCGGCCATGTCCCAAGTGCAAAAGACCAAAACTTCGGCACCCAAAGCGCCAAACCACTGCTAGAATCTGGCAACTCATAGGGTTTACGTTTGGAGGCTCTATCCTTGTCGATTTGACTAGGACCTTGCGCCGTGTCTTGGCGTAGGGGGGGTGTTGGCCTTGAGCCACGGACCCTAAAACCACGAGGCGGCTTGCCCCAAAATTCCTCTCGAAGGCCCGGCGACGGGCGGGCACCTTCCCTCTCAGGAACCGTGATCTGTCTCTCGCCAATGGACTCGAAGCGTCGACATTGCCCTAGGGACCAAGTTTTGTGGCGAAGCCCACCCTTTCGAAGAAGCGCCAAACTATCTCATGTGCAACTTTTCGTAGTCAATTGGCCTAGGAGGTGGGCTGGCGAATCTTTGCAATGTAGAGGCGTAAGTGTTTCTTTCTTTTGCAAAACTGGCCAGGTGTAACTTGGTCCCTAGGGTAATTTTGGCATTCCGGACGATGTGGCGAAGTCGGATCGGCATTTGAACCTCTTAATGTCCGACGACAAAACACTTTGGTTTCTACTATGTCGCCCTGAGGGGCAGCAGCGGTTTGATATGTTCTCGGACGGATGTTGGATTTTTGGACCTTCTCGGACCAGGTTTCCCGGAACAAAGGATTCAGCGGTCGGATCACGGGAGGCAGAGATCGGGAGTGTGGCCTTTAGCGTACACCCCGGCGGGCTTGGCGCCGGAAAGGCTGCCTCGGGAAGCTTTGGGGCTCGCCTCACGGGGTTCGGACTCTCCCCTCTAATGAGGAGGCCTTGCAAGGTCTGGCCTTGTTTGACTTGGGCAAGTGTGCGGCTCGGTGCCCAACAACGCTGCCCGGTTGTTCTAGTGCAAACTATTTGATCTAAACCTTATCCAAAATTTTTGAAAGTTGGCTGTATGTTGGCGATGACTTAGGAAGCTCGTGACAAAAATCAAATTTAAGTCAGGTACTATGCATTAATTACGAATTCTGAATGTCTTGCTCTTGCAAAAGCGACCCTTGACTTCTAAGCGCCACAGCGGGAGAATCTGAGGTCAAACTCCATTCGTCAGTTCCCCTTGCCAGCGTTCTCAGCGCATGTGATCGGCCATGTCCCAAGTGCAAAAGACCAAAACTTCGGCACCCAAAGCGCAAACCTGCTAGAATCGGCGGCAGCTCATAGGGTTTCACGTTTGGAGGCTCTATCCTTGTCAGTTGACTAGGACCTTCTTGTAGATGTCTTGGCGTGAGGGGGGGTGTTGGCCTTGAGCCACGGACCCTAAAAACCACGGAGGCGGCTTGCCCCAAAATTCCTCTCAGAAGGCCACGGCGGCGGACGGGCAACTTCCCTCTCGGGCAGTGATCTGTCTGCGCCAATGGACTCGGAAGCGTCGACATTGCCCTAGGGACCAAGTTTTGTGGCGAAGCCCACCCCTTCGAAGAAGCGCCAAACTATCTCATGTGCAGCGCACTTTCGTAGTCAATTGGCCTAGGAGGTGGGCTGCTGAATCTTGCAATGTAGAGGCGTAAGTGTTTCTTTCTTTTGCAAAGCTGGCCAGGTGTAACTTGGTCCCTAGGGTAATTTTGGCATTCCGGACGATGTGGCGAAGTCGGATCGGCATTTGAACCTCGCAATGTCAGAGCGACAAAACACTTTGGTTTCTACTTTATGTCGCCCGCGGGGGATGCCAGCGGTTTGATATGTTCTCGGACGGATGTTGGATTTTTGGACCTTCTCGGACCAGGTTCACGGAACAAAGGATTCAGCGGTCGGATCTGAGGGCAAGAGATCCGGGAGTGTGGCCTTTAAGCGTACACCCCAGTGGCTGCCGGGAAAGGCTGCCTCGGGGAAGCTTTTTGGGGCTCGCCTCACGGGGTTGGACTCTCCCCCTCTAATGAGGAGGCCTTGCAAGGTCCTGGCCTTGTTTGACTTGGGCAAGTGTGCCGGCTTCATTTTTCGAATTTTGCTGGACTGTTCTAGTGCAAACTATTTGATCTAAACCTTATCAAAATTTTTGAAAGTTGGCTGTATGTTGGCGATGACTTAGGAAGCTAGGTGACAAAAATCAAATTTAAGTCCGTACTATGCATTAATTACGAATTCTGAATGTCTTGCTTCTTTGCCAAAAGCGGGCCTTGACTTCTAAGCGCCAACGGGAGGAGTCGGGGTCAAACTCCATTCCGTCGGTTCCCCTTGCTTGGCGTTCTCAACTGCATGTGATCGGCCATGTCCCAAGTGCAAAGACCAAAACTTCGGCACCCAAAGCCAAACCACCGCTAGAATCTGGCAGCTCATAGGGTTTCACGTTTGAATCTATCTTGTCAGTTTGACTAGGACCTTGTGATGTCTTGGCGGTAAGAGGGGGGTGTTGGCCTTGAACACGGACCCTAAAACCACCCGGAGCAGCTTGCCCCAAATTCCTCTCGAGGCCACAGTGAGGGCGTGCAACTTCCCCTCTCAGGAG